>JBBBDQ010001972.1:0-142500 GCA_037127315.1 Ascarosepion bandense
GGTGGGGTAATATAAACTTCACTATTATAACAAAAAACATCAAAATCACAAGTGTTTTTATTGTTGCTTAACACCAAAAAATGATTTTTAATTACAAAATTGAACTAATTTTATTATTAAACTTGGAATAAAAAGAAATTTAGAAGTAAATGTACAGTTCACACTTGATCTTCAAATTGTGTGTACAGACACACACACACACACACACATACATATGTATTAAATTATATTATACAGTTTTTCCTATTAAAATTTGTATGAACCATCTATCATATTTTCTTGTGAATACAGGGATACAAAAGGTGATTATTTCCATTTGGTGGAGATGAAGTCACATACAGTGACAAAAGTAGCAGTCAGTCAGTTATCATCCTGGAGACAAAACACATGAGATGTTCATTCTGCCAATGCCAGCAAGTTGCCAAGTGGTGCCACTTACACTGTTTTCCCTTTGGAAGTATATGGCTTTTCGAGTTACACAAGAATCTCCATATTATGTGTAAGACTATCTTTTCATTCTCCTTTCACTCTGCTTGTTGTGTAGATATGTTGTTTTTCTGTAGAAAACACACATATGTATATATAATTGTGTCACATCAAAACTCTTTCTGAGAACAAAGCATGCTTTTTATTTCTTTTGCTTTCAGTTATTCCATTCAGCCTGTCCTGATATTTAATCCATAGCTTGGGGTAAACAGATGAATTCACAACTTCCTTAAGGGTATTTGCACATAAGTGAATATAATGAAATCAATTTGAATTTAAACTCAACACGCAATTTTGCATTCTAAGTTGTTATCCATCACTACCCCACAGCACAACACATTTAAGCTTACAGTGCCTGATATTCCCAAGCAGTCAAAAAGAGAGAACAAGAATCTTGGCAACACAAACTACATCTATCCACTTAGTGAAAATAACACTTATAATAGTGGAATTTTTTTAAAAGTATGAAAATTGAGATGCAATAAAGTGGGAGGGGTGTATCATAAATTTAGTTCCTGAGACCCTTGCACCAGCCCTGGTTACAGCCAACATGCACAAAAATTAACCAGTTCCTGCAAATAATATGGCAACATCAGATTCTTCTTGCTCTGCTAATGATGAATGAACTGCAGTAAGTTGGAATGATAGAAAAAATAAAAAGAAAAGACAGAAGAGATTTCGTTGAAATAATGAACTGAGATATTTGTTAGCAATTTCAAATTATTAAGAATATTTGAAAACAAAATGAAAGGATAATAATTGCTGAAAGTTTAATACTGGTTATTGATTAGAAATTACATTACAATTTATGTTAATCAGGTTCAACAATAACTGACTATTTGATTAAAATCCAGCAGTAGGGCTAATTCTTGAAAGTATTGGAATCGGTGTACATTAAGTCCTATCAGCCACCTCTGTAAGTGTGTAAGTCTTGCTTTCCTGCACCCTATGATCTTAACAAAATTTAAATGCAACATCAATAATTTGTTCTTTTATTGTCCTTTTTCCTCACTAAAGTCATCTCATTCTCTTTTATATCCAGTAGTCTCTTGCATCTTAGTGGCACTATCACTTGACTGTGGTGAAATTATAAAATAATAATAACGCAAGAGTTGTTTGTGGACTTTAAGGCAATTAACCTATAATGTTATATTTTCTTGTATATTACATTTGTATGGGTCTGCATATTTTTTAGTTACTATGCACATGTTGTCCCTGATAATTGTTTTTTAATTCTTATTATATTTCAGTCTTATCATTCTATGATAATATATATTTTTATTATACCCCCTCTCATCTTTTTTGTTATAACTTGTCTTTTAACATGTCTGCTTTAACTGTAATAATTATAAATAACTAATAAAGTAAAAAAAGAGAAATAGTCACTAGTTGTCACCAGATCCAGTCAGCCAGCAATGGTAAGTCCACTAAGGAGGAAGGCAAATTTATCTGCCGATCCAAAAGTTCACTTTCAAATCTCTGCAAATAAGGAAATAGAACTTACCTGAAAAAAGAAAAAAGAAAAAAAAGTAAATAAACAGAAGCAAATCAATTTAATAAAAAAAAAAAAGAAAAAAAAAGACAGATATATTAACACTATTAATCAGACTAAACATGGGTAAGGACAAAATGAAAAAAAAAAAGAAGCTGAATATAACAGGTTTTGTCCTTCAAAAGGATGTCTTCAGACTAAATGTTAGGCAATTTTTAACCTACATGCCTGTTAAAAAAAGGTGTATCAAAAGGACAGTTATTTCCTTGATAATGCTATTACCGTATACACTTTTGACCCCATTCGGCAATGTTTATTTACAAGATTATAAAAATTTATGAACTAAATACAATGCAACATTTATTATTTACTTTTTATAAATATTTATTATTAACCACTTTATAAAGAGATAAATTTGAAAAATCTTTTAATGAAAAAATTTATAAAAAATTACAAATTTATTAAAATATGTAAACAAACAACAATGCAATATTTATCAGTTTTTTTATTCATAATTTTATAAAAATATCAATGATCTATAAAACAAAAAAATGAATAAACATGATATAATCTATTTCACTTTTTAAACAATGAAAATTGGCAAGAGAGTCAAAAGTGTAAACAGTAATAGCAGTGTCAAGGGAATAACCATCCTTTTGACATATCGTTTCTTTACAGGCACAAAGGTTAAACATTGCCAAAAGATCAATATTACATGAAAAGTAATAAAGAAAAAAATAATTTTCACTGTCTTTTGGTAAAATTTAAACTTTATACTCAGAACACCCTCCCAGTAAACAATGTTAAAAAGAACAGTTATTACTTCAACAACACTATTACTGCATAGACACTTTTGACTCCCCTCCAAAATGTTTATTTACAAGATTATACAGATTTGTGAACCATGTACAACACAATATTTATTATTTACCATTTTATAAATGAAGAAATCAATTTATTAAAAAATTTATAAAAAAAGATTACAACTACAAAGCAATACTATTTACTATTTTATAACTATGAAAACAAGTTTTTTATACATAACTTTTATAAAAATATCAATGAACTATAGGATAAAAAAATTTAAATAAACATATCTATTCTGCTTTTTAAAATGACGAACATTGCCAAGAGAGTCAAAAGTGTATATTGTAATAGTGGCATCAAGAGAATAACTGCTCATTTGACACAGAAAATACCTGTAGAAAAGACAGAGGGAAGCCACGTCACATAATTATTATTATTAGGATTGTTTATTTTTAACATGCACACCTTCATCACAAAGAGTACTACAATTCTGTAGATTTTGGAAAACATTTTGCAGCTGATTTTTAGTAATATGATCAATCATATCAATTATCCTAACCTGCAGGTCTTCTAAAGATTGAGGTTTGATTGAATAAACTTAACTTTTCATGTGTCCTCATAAAAAAATCCATTGGAGTTAAATTTGGTGATCATGGAGACCAAGATAATATCTCCACATTTATCAATCCACCTGTTAAGCCTAATTTTAAGCCTAATTTTTTAATTTTATTTTCCAGTTCAATTTTTATTTTAGAATTTTGCCAAATTTCTTTCTATTTTTTGTCTTAGTTTGGTCATTTTGTTATCATTTTCAGCCATGTACATGTAGTATTTTGCTACACTTATGTTTGATTTAACTTTTTTCAGTTTTAAAATATTTTGCATTGATCTTATTTTACTTGTTTAATTTAAAAGAACCCTCCTTTTGTTGCTTTATTATTTGTAGCTTTAAAGTAAATTCTTTATTTTTACTTGTCAAACATTAATATGCAGAAGATATTCGTTTCATATCTTTGTTTTACCTTTTAAATTTTTTTTTGCCTCAATAGAAAAAATGCAAAGACTCTTTTTGACTAGAAAGAAAAAAACAAAAACACAAACACACTCTTTTTGCCTGGAAAGAAAAAACTTTGAGAAAGAGAAACTTCAAAAACAAAATGGCCAGCAAATGTCGGTCTATTAAAAAAGACTTATTTGAGACCACCTCTAAGATGGACTCACCAGATAAAATAAAAATAAAAACCAATGAAATTCTTTTGTTTTGAAGAGTGAAATAAACCTGAACAAAAATTAAGAAATTAAAAGTATGGAGGCCAATAATGGCCAAATTACCAAAGACCAAGAATGTATGGAAAAAGAAGCATTTCAAAATAAGATGATTGAAAACACTGAGACTGAGGATTAATCCTCTGTTTTTTGAGTGTGTTTTTCATATTTGTTGTTGTGTATGTATATGGGTTTGGTAAAATGAGTGGTTTGAATTTATCCATGTCCTGTATTAATTTTTTTCTAGTTAACTGATATTTCTGCTACACTTAAAGATTGTGGGTTTTTTTCTTTTTCTTTATTACTAACACCATTTTGTTTAGTTTCTTGTATATATAGTATTATTAACATTGTCAATATTTGTTCCCCACCTGCAACAGACAAATTGTACAGATGAGGACTAGTTAAGATTTCACAGAGACTTTGAGGTATTACGTTGATTGTACTAAGAATGGTAAGTAAGAATGTGGTGTTTTGGTGTAAGGAATATTGTTTGGGTCAGTGACTGTGTCCAGCTGAGTTTAATAAAAGACAGATTGATGACAAGCCTTCCTGATGTCCCTTTTTTGGCCTTGTACCACATTTTCTGCTTTATTTCAGAAATAAATATTATTTGCTTGGCGAATCCCTAACTAACCACTTTAACACATGTGACCCTTGCGCTGGCCCTGACTGTATCCACTATCAGTTCTCATCAGATAAGCTCAGGAATAAAGTGATTTTCTTGTTAGTAAAAAAGAACATAAGCCATTTACTCTTAACTTTTTATTTTCTTCAACTCAGGATTGGCAGTTCTCCAAATATGGGGTACAGTTTTGCTTGCTGCAGTTGAAATTCAATTACTAGCCAAACCCAAAGTAATCTGACAGAGTCAGAATTTTCAAAATTTGCTGCAAGCAAAAATAAATCTATTATCTTTCTTCATCTCTTAATTCTCATGTGTATGAAGATAAAGACAGATTGGTCATAATTTGGTTATATATTTGGCAGAAGATATCTGAGAGTGTTGAGTGCAAAAATAAATAAATAAAAATATTAAAAAAAACCCTGTTTGTTAACCAAGTTTTATGCAAGCTTTATGGATGAAAATTTTTTATCCCTTTTTTTATGTGTTTGGCAATGGCAGGGTCAGTCATTTTTAATACTAACTTTTTATCTCCAGACATCTCAGAGCACAGAAGTTTATCTTCTGATTCTCACCACTTTGTATAGTACCTAGACAGATCAACAGATGGCAGAGTAGTTCAAAATGGAAGAATAAGAAAAGGTGTATGAATATTCAAAATTTAAGAGAATATTTGGCATGTAAAGAATTCAGAAACATGTAACAAAAAAGAAAAAGATTTATCTATCTATCTATCTATCTATCTATCTATCTATCTAAAAACACACATACACATCAATATGATGAATCAATATCAATATGATCCACATAAACATTGACACTAATTAAAGTTCCTGGGTTCAACAAGCAATACCTGAAGAAAGCTGGAAGATATCAGCCAAAATGTGTATAAGATAATCAATAATCTCAGAAGTACAGACAGATAAAACAAAATCATTTTAGGAACGTTTCAAAACCTTTAAAGCTGGTTTTTTACCTGATCTGGGTGTGTAATGTTTGCAAGAGTTTTTCAAAATTATATTTGCAAAAATATGAGCATGCTTTCTCTCAATGTTGAAAAAAAATGAAACTCAGGAGTAAGCATAAAAATCTTACTTCATGATTTATAACACCTTTTCTTTTATTGTATGGAAAAAGATGAAACAAAATATAACCATTAGCAAGTATGGTCAGAAAGGACCTTGAGTTTGGTATAGGGTGTGGCAGAAATACCTCCCAGATAATAGTAAAACATTAGCGAGGGGAAGACACCATTGGCAATAATGCCTTACCATTATGTGGAAGATGTTTCTGCTGCAGCATTTGTAAACAGTCATGGTTAATATTGGGAGTAGTTCTGGGTTATCTGTTGGTAGGTACATGCTGAGAGTAAGGCCAGACACTCTTAGTAAAGTAGAGATGAACAGAGGGGTGAAAAGAGAGTGATAGATTTCTTGTTGGTTGAAGGGAAAAGCTGATTATCTAGATTGACATGGCAGCAGCAGCAGCAGATGTCCTAAGTATCATCTATCAAACTACCCAAACTACACAATTGAATCCCTGAAAAAACAATCTTATATACTGGAAACAGAATCTGAGTCCTCATTTCTTACTGTGGCATTGATTTCACTTTTTTTTCTCCTTTGAACATACAATATTGTTTTTGCACACACATTGAGATGTGAACAAAAGTGGAGATGTAACAAAAGGTTATTTGTCTGGTCAGAAAATTGATTAAGGTTTTCATTGTATATTTACAGAACTTCTCTGATAATGAAAAAAAACTAAAAAGAATTATCTATATATAAGTGGGCATTGTGGTCAACACACAGCAATGACAGTTTGTTTCATGCTTAAACACAATTGTCAGGCCATGACTGTCACTGGGTGTTGACCCTAATATTCACTTTTATATTTACATATGCTCTATCCCTAATAACAAGCACTTTAACTCATAAATATAGCAGACCTTAAAACTATATATAATTAATAAATATACATATTATACTATATCTATAGCATGACTCAAAGTTTTATGCACTACGCAATAATCAGGTACATATTATGAAGAGGTGTGCTATCAATATATACTTAATAGCCCTATTGTATAACACTGAGCACTGTTTTATCAACACCAGAAAAATATTTGTGTATTTAACCTTGAGCAAATTAATTGATCAACTGCTTTAGTTTCCTTTATTTCATCATGTCTTTCATCAGTTTTAGACCCACTGAAGTGACAGGGTGTAATTCATTTCTTTTTTTTCCTTAGATTAGATTGATTGAAATGAGTGTGCAGTAATATGAATCTATTTTTGGGTTGTATGATGAAATTTGTTTGAGCTTGAAAAATATTGCATCAAATTTTTATCACACCCAGACACTACTGTCTTGACTGTTGATTAGTTGTCCTATAGCTGTTATCTGTGATGGTTGTTAATCCAAGAAAGCGTACAAAAATTGTAACGCTGCACAAACACACTGGAGAGCCTTATAGAGAGATTGCAGATATTGTTACTGTCAACATTTCAACTGTCAGTTGTGTAATCAAGGTGAAGAAACAAACTGAATCCATCAGTCCAAATTGTAAATGAAAATGCAGTTGGAAGAGAAAAACAATGCCAAGAGATGATGTATATTTGATCAGGGAAAGTGTGAAAGTCCCTAGGAAGATTAAAAATAAGAGTTAAATTTATTCACACATCAAGGGTGCGTATACACACACACACACACACACACATACATACACACACACACACACACACACACATAAATATATATATATATATATATATATGCTTTAACTTCTCTGTAAATGAATTTAATTTTCCCTTGCATGCCTAAGTCATTTTATCTGAAATGCCAGGGCAATCAACATATCCAGATTTTCAAGCCACTGGACTTTAAGTTTTCACAAAGAGTTTGAGCTAACTCAATAATTCCTTGAATAAAACAAAACATGGTTGATGTTTATTCAGGGAAAGCTGAAAAGTGCATCAACCAAAACTTAGTGAGAAAAAATATAAGGATGAGTAGATTACTTTAAACAATTCAGAAAATTAGAAACTTCCATTGAAAGATATTTTTAGCTTATTCATTAAATTCTAACACAGAAAAATCAATTTAAATTCTCATTTATAATCCTACAGCCAGTTGCAGTATAAAATCACTTTGAAGACATGGAATCAATGTAAAATTTTTTTTTTATTTTAGTTATAATCCTGGATCCACCCTTAAATATATTAATAACACTGCAGAGATTAATTTAGTAATGCTGCTGTTTTTATCTTATGGACAGACAAGCACTTTTTTTCATATCAAAGCAAAACCTCTAACTGTTAACCATGAAACTTTTCACACCAAACAATAAACAAAAAGAATGAAAAAGAATCTATATTCATGAAGGCAAACCAGTTTAATAAGAAAGTCCCACCTCAAGTTGATTTATGTACAGTCATTTGTGGGAAACATACAATTCCTTTTTACTGCATGCTTAATCCACTTTCTTGATAGACTTTTCAAGATTTCCTTAAATAAATTTCCCACACTAAAAAGGAGAAACAATGAAAAAGATTCCAGAAAGTCTTGTGTTAAGATAATTGTATCATTTTATGATAATTTAAACCCTGGCTAATCAGAGAGAAAGTGTTTTAACAAAGATTAATTATTACAAATAACCACACCTCATTTATGATCATTAATTGAGAAGCAGTACATAACAATGATTTCAGATGTAGTATGTGAGTAATGGGGTTGTGTCAACCAGTTTCTAATAGTCTTAATGTCATATTTACATCATTTATAACATTTCTAGTTCTTATAGGATACAAAATCCTATATTTTACAATTAATAGCTGAAGCCCAAAATAGTAGAAAATGCACACACATAAAATAAAATCAGAATCACAAAAAACAAATTTCACTATAAAATACTAAAAAATAAGATCCAAAATAAATTAAGTCATTCTGGTTGTTGATAGGACAAAAAGCCAATTGGACTTTCAATGACATATGTTTCTGGTTTTTGGTAGAAAAATAAGTTTGCATTTGGGAGCTGATTACATGATTGAATTAGTCATTTATTCAGGTTTTCAGTGACAGGGTAACCTAAGCTGGACACTAAAAAGACAACAACAAGACACTTCAACTGACTACTCAAAATTAATGCATGATAAGTGGAATTTTTTCTCTGATCATTCATCTGTATGGGTTTTTCTAAAATTATCACATTTCACTTAAAGAAACAAACTCTTTGAACTTTGAAGTTATTTTACAATCATCACAAATAAGAGACTGAAAAATACCCATTGTTTGTTTATTGTGTATATATATATTCTTCTTTCTATTTTTATCTAAAACATTTCTTTTCATATTGTTTTTTTTTTTTAAATTTGTGTAGTATTTTGTGGACAGGATACTTGGCATTAAATTTCCTGTCAATCCAAGTATTTTGCCCCCACATTCTACACTAGTGTACTGAATAGTAAATGTAATAACCAAAATTTAAAAATCAGCTCTCTCTATATATGACATTATTTAAGTTTGCTTCCTGTAATTACAGCACAAGTAAATTCTTACTTATTTTTCCTTTTATGGATTCATTTTGAAGAAAGAGAAAACAAATCAAAGTTTTATATAACTGCTTCTAAGTTCAGGATTTAAAAAAAAATTTTTTTTAATCATTTTGCCAAGCAAGACAGTAATGCCACTAAGATGCAAAGGATTACTGGGAGTGAAATAGAAAACTTTAGGAGGAAGAGGAGGAGGTGCTGGAAACTCAATCCTAAACAGGAAACAAGGGATAAATCTCTACTTATGTTCAAAAGACCTGGAAGGAATATGAATAGGACAATAGACAAACCTATCCACTCCTATTGAAGAAAAATAAATAGCAAATAAAAAACTTTCAGAGCTTAGGCAGAGACATCAGAAGTACAGAATTGAAGTAGACTTTAGAAGGAACCAGAAACTGAATCATAAACAGGAAACAAGGGATAAATCTCTACTACTGTTCAAAAGATGGAGGAAGGAATGTAAACCAGGCAATAGTCAAATCTATCTACTCCTATGGGGGTGGGGGGGGGAAGGTAAAACTAATAAAAAAAATTAGTAAACAAAATTTCGGAGTGTAGGTGGAGATGTTAGAAGTATAGAGTTAAACACAAACCACCATGTGATTCAAGTAGGGACATTTAATTATGTAACATCCATTCCTTAATAAATTCTAACTACTAATTGGTAGTGTGCGTTGTGGTGCAGTGGATATCGGCTCGGAACAAGAAATCGGGGAACCGAGTTCGAATTCCAGTTGAATTCCTTGCGTTCACTTAAGCACCCTTGGGAAAGGTATTAATCCGACTCTTCCCTCCAGTTATGGGTTAAATAATAGGACAGATTGGGTTCTATATCCTTGGTCGGCAACCAGTCTACCGCAGAAAGCAATGGCAACCTACTGCGGGATAATCTTCTGCCCAGTCAGTCATGTCTCTTTCGAGACATGATCGCCCAAAGCGTGTATCGCGCATGGCACTTAACTGACTGACTGACTAATTGGTATAAATATAAAATGGCATTAAATGATAAAGTAAGAACATATGCTGGTTTGATGAACACAACATTATCAAGATTCTCTTACATTTCACTTCTTAGAAACAAGTTCTGTTGCATGACATCGAAAAGCACATTTCTGTTCACCTTCACAATAGAGGGAAATACTTGTTGACAACACCAATATAATTCATCATGAAAGTAATAAACAAAAATTTCAAATTTTCAAGGCTTTCTATATCAAAATTAAGCAACCAACACTCAAAATTTATTACAAATACAGCAACAACATATTAAAGTGCATATAACATTTAATGTCATTTTACATTTCCACCAATTCCGGATGTCTCCCTCATGCTGAAACACTTGTTTTGCAAAAAAATTCATAAGTACAATTAATAAATTCTAAAATAACTATCAGAGTTTGTTCACATGCATTTTCAAAAAAAATTACCATCACAGCGAAATGCAGATTTTATCAAAGAAGTTTGTTTTTGTAATTTACCCCTGAAGATGATCTTGGAAAAGATAAAAAGTACTTGGGTAAAAAAAAAAAAAACCCAAAAAACAAAAAACACTAGTGTTTTCCTTGATGAATTTCATCTTAATATCAAGAAACTGATTAGACAACTAGAAAGGATCAATAGAGAGAATACCCCTATCATTCAATTTTTGTTTTTTTAATCATATCACCCCGAGCAAGGCGGTAACACCACTGATGTGCAGGGGGCTATGTAAGAGTGAAAAGATTAAAGAGAAAGCCGGAAACCACATCCTAAACAGGGAACAAGGGATGAGCCTCTTAACCTGCTCAATAGACGTGGGTGGAGTGTGAACCGGGTGATAGTTTAGTCTATCTACTCCAATTAATTAAACATAGATTTATATGAATAGAGTAAGTAAAGAACATGTAGAAAAAATTGTCTTTAACTTTTTTCACTTTAATAAGCTTCTTCAGAGACTTTTTCAAAGACAAATGATTTAAAAATTTCATTGAGATGTGAAGAAGCCAAAAATCAGCAGATGCTGAAATTTGTTGTTTATAGCTTTTCCATATTGTCTCATCTCTCTCTCTCTATATATATATATATATACACACACACACACACACATACATACACAATTATGATTAAATTTATATTTATAATACAAAAGTAATTGAATGATGAACAGGAAAAAATTCTGTGTAACTTGTTTGTCCTCAAGAACATCAGACCAAAATATTGCTTTTGTTAATGGAATTATTTATGTGTAGGAGAGGGGGGGATATATAAACCTGAGTAGTAGTTACAACCATGTACAGAGCAAATGCTAAAGATATGGGAATATATATATATATATATATATATATATATATATATATATAATGAATGGATGAATCAGTTTTAATATTGATATTAATAGATTTTACCTACATACCACTTTCTGTTTGAATTTAAATATATATTATATATAAAAGTGATAACAAATGTGATATGTTTAAGACTAGCAGTCTTTACAACAAAATTAGTGGACTAAACAATTACACAAAAGTTTGTCTATGAAACTCTGAGGTAATGCTACTGAATATAACATCAATCAACTAAGTGACAAGTTTCATATTTGTAATAATCCTATATTTATAATGTACAGAAATATTAAAGATAAAGTAAATACTAAGTATAAATATTGGAAATGAGAGTAACATTCTTAAAGAAAAACAACATTGTGTCACATGATTAAAGAGGTAATAATTTTTGTCTCAAACAATTCATGGGGACCCAATTATTGCTTGGGGAAATTGAATTTTGTATTGTGTTAGCCGAAAGCCCAGAATGAACCACGAGATTAATGCAAATTATGCTAAGAAAAGAGTTAATACCTGATAGTTGGTGTGGTGGGTAGGGATAGATTTTTAGTTTACTGCCACTTTCAGTATTTTTCACTGTTCAGTGTGGACTTCTTTTGCTTACTGCTTAATAACAAATCCAACTTATGATTAATTTAGCCACTATCATTGTTAAAAGAATACAAATTGGGCAAGATATAGAAATAAAAAAAAAAAAAAAAAAAAAAATAACAAAAAAAGCAGTAAACTAAAAATCTAACCCTACCCACCACACCACCCACCAGGTACTAACTCTTTTCTTAGCATAATTTACAATTGAATACATTGTAGGTGATACTCAGTTTTGTGTGTATACATAATTACTTAAGACAGTGACATGTGTTTTATGTTGTAGTTTTGTTGAACTTATATTTTGGAATCTGGTCTGATTTAAGAAA
The DNA here is from genome assembly GCA_037127315.1 of Ascarosepion bandense. Lineage (NCBI taxonomy): Eukaryota > Metazoa > Mollusca > Cephalopoda > Sepiida > Sepiidae > Ascarosepion > Ascarosepion bandense. The sequence continues at coordinate 12,468 of JBBBDQ010001972.1, forward strand.
TTGTAGGATATAAGGATTAATGTGATGAAAGAGTTCTTTCATGTTGATTGGTTGATTTTGATTAGTGGCATATCAACATCTATGGGTGAAATCTAAATACTTTGAACACAATTTTATGACTTCAACTAAGTATATCTTTTGAATAAAAGTGTATGCTTTTAACTACAGACAAAATGTATTGTTAGTCATTGCTTGGGGGGGGGGTCACTATTTAGCCATAGCTGGAACCCTAGTTTATTATTTCAATGTGCCTTTGAATTTCAGTGTTACATCATAAGTTCAAAGGTTTAACTAGATATTAAAAATAAATAAAAAAAAGAAAGGAAACATCAAAAGGAATCTCTCCATTTGTAGTTGGTTGGCTGGTTTTCTTTAGTGGCATATCAACACCTCTATGGGTTATTTAATACCAAAATCTAAATATTTTGAACACAATTTTATGGCTGCAACTAAATATATTTTAAATACAATTGCATACCTTCATTTAAAGATAAAATGTATTTCTGATAATATTATAAAAATGTATTGCTGATCATTTTGCTATAACTATGCATCATTAATAATTTTATTATGAAATAGTCCCACCAGTCCAAACCTTCATCCATCATACCACAGTCACAGTCGATTGATTCCATTTATAAGGAGGAAGTATCATGTAGATAGATTCTTCTCTGAAACTGTTATATAGTGGTACATACTAGTGATAGTATGCAATGTTAGGCTTCTCAAAAGTACAGTCAAGTTTTATCTATCCTACATGCTCTCATATCATGCATTTATTACTTCTTTCTATTAGGTCCTTATAACAACCTCAGTCAGTAACATTGTTCCTTGAGTAGCTCTTGGGCCCTCCATTGAAAGAACAATTAATAATTCAATAATACACCTTTGGCAACCTGTGGCACACTAAATTTCCAACAGCATGTAGCTGCAAATGACATCATGAAATCTGAACCAATAACTTCCACCATACAAAAACTGCTCACTTGTTAGATTCTCTGCTTGTTTCACTTTTTAAGAGTACTGCTAATAATGACATCATCTAATAGAGAAGGGAAGCTTTCTACAAACATGAGTCTTTTATTTATTCTACAACTACTCATGTGAAAAACTGTTTAGGTGCTCAAAGAAATATTTGAGCAAGCTGTCTATCACAAACTTTTTTAATTATTCAAGGACTCTTTTATACACCTTGGTTTTACTCTCTGTTTCCTTTGTATATCTCTTACTCAAAGTAACAAAGTATTACTGATATTGAGCAACTGGCTAAGACCATGCAAAGATTAATAACAAAAACTTTTAAAAACAATTTATTTCTATTAATGTGGTTTACATATTGGATATATTACTATATAAAATATATTATAGAACAGGTATATTGCCCTTGACTTGTATAAAAGTATGTATGCAGTTGGCAGTCAAAATGATTTTAAAACCCTAAGTCAGCACATAATTAGCCAAAAGTTGCTAACCTCTGTCCTACATATTTGTAGCAAGCTAATTCTGCTGACTAGCTTCAGAGACACAGAGTAAGAGGTAAAAGACACAGTTTATAGGGATATATGGGGGAAGATAATGGTTAACACTAGATTTGACCAGTCACAACTGATCTAGCAAGACAGTTTAGTTCCCAATAACCCAAACATGTGGCAGGTAGTAGTGTGTTATATGGAACCAGTTATATTCAATAATCGACTTCTGATTCATAATTCATGTACATTACATAACTTTGAAGCAGTTTTCAATCAAGCTCAATCATTTTACCAGCTTTGGCTTATGGCCACATCAATTCCTATACAATCACCAAAGTTAAGCAAGATCAAACCTGGTCAGTACCTAAATGGATGACCACTTGGATAATGACTTGGAAATTGTTAACTGGATAACTGAATTCCAATTCCTACATGCAAATATCTTTTGGAAAGGTATAAATCTACCTCTTCTCCCCCCAGCTATAGGGTAATTAGTAAAATTTGTAGCACTAAACCATCCAGTCAGTTAAGTGCCATACATGAAACACACTTGGGCGATCATGTAAATAGTTCCTACTATCGCCCGGTCTCACACTCCACCCCCTTCTTTTGAATGAGTTTAGAGGTGATCGCCTTGTTTCTTGTTTAGGAAGGGGTTCCTGGTTCATCCCCTTTCTCCGGTCTTAGTGTTAGTTCAGCTGGAAGCTCTTTGCAGTTACGGAGTATGGTGGCAACGTCTTTACATTCTGAGGGTACCGGGTTGGCAGTTTCCTGGTTGCTGCTTCCGACTGGTAGTTAGGAGCCCGAATTCTTGTGTAGCGTCTTGAGAGGCTGCTCTGATCAACAGTTGAATAATACCAGGGTTCTTGTAGTGCCATATCGTGCATGGATGGGCATCCCTACATGAACGTTCGGTGGGCAACCCCGAGGCCACATTATGTTGTAGGCCACGCCAGTCTCCATCCTTCACAAGTTGCAAATGATTGACCGACTGATTCTATTCTAAGACCTCTCCTTAACTGAATCACTATGGAAAAAACCAAACATAATAGCAAAACTAAACCAGCTCATTTGAAAACACCCAAACCTGTCTGCATCTCTTTCACTAACATATGCAGCATCCGCACCAACTTCCCCAGTGTAGATTCTTTCCTGATATATTAGCCCTATGTGAAACTAATCCTAACTCTTCTATTCCCTCATCTGAGTTCTACGTTCCTGGCTACCTTCCCCTCTTCAGGAAGGACTCCAATGTTCATATGCATGGGCTTGGTGTCTATGTCAGTGAACACCTTCCCTTAGCTAGGGTGTCATCTTTTGAGTCCCCAGATCATTCTTTCATGTGCTTCCGCCTCTCACTTCTCAGCTCGATTAGCTATCTCTTCTTTCTCTACCGCTCTCCTTCCTCCCCTGACTGTTCATTACTTGACATCATTTCTGACAATATTGACAAAGCCATTTCTTCCCATCCCTCTGCCCATGTATTCGTGTTTGGTGACTTTAACGCCCACCACACCAAGTGGCTGAAGAATGCTGTCACTGACCCTGCTGGTGTCCACACCATGAACTTTTCAATCACCCAATCCCTTACGCAAGTAGTGGACTTCCCCAAGCGTTTCTCCGACAACCCTAACGGAAGGGACTCACTTCCATCCCAGACTCTTGCACTACCAGACAACTCTGCCCACTCAGAAACTCTGACCACACTGTAGTGTCCGTCAATATTTCACTCCACTCCCGCCCGACCCATGAAACCCAGACAAGTAGAATATCCTACTGCTATCAAAGAGCAGACTGGGATTCGTTCCGAGACTTCCTCTGTGACATTCCTTGGAACAATGTCTTTAGTCTTCCCATCGAAGAATGTGCATTTGAGGTCTCCTCCTGGGTTAAGGCTGGCATCGATGCCTTCATCCCTGCTAGGAAATTCCAGCTTAAATCTCATTCATCTCCATGGTTCTCACCCGCTTGCTCGGCTGCCATTGCCCACCGGAATCATTTCTTCCGACTCTATCGTAACTACGTGTCGGACCAAAACAGGCGCCTTTTCACTTCAGCTCGTAATAAGTGTAAAAGGATACTTAATGAAGCTAAGATGTTGTTTGCTGCCAGAATGAAGCAACGCATAGCATGCTCTAAATTCGGCTCTAAAGACTACTGGCGACTCTGTAAAAGAGTACTTAACAAGAGCAAGTCCACAATACCCCCGCTAATCAACAAATTTAAGGTCCTCACCTCCCCAGCAGATAAGGCTGAATGCTTTGCCCGCAGATTCTCGAACAATTCGAGTCTGGACTCATCTGGAATTTTTACACCCGACTTCTCACCTAGAACCGAGGCACAATTGAATGATGTCCACATTACACCTTCGCTTGTCTCTAAGATAATCTTAAAACTTGACCCTCACAAAGCGAGCAGTGGTGACAGAATCCCAACCATAGTCTTAAAGAAATGTGCCCCTGAACTCTCTTCTGTCCTTTCTAAGCTCTACAACCTCTGCCTATCTGCTTCCTGCTTTCCTGCCTGTTGGAAATCTTCCTCTGTAGTTCCTATATTTAAAAACACTGGAGAACCCTCTGACCCTGCAAATTACCACCCTATCAGCCTTCTTCCAATCTTTGGCAAAGTGTTCGAAGCCATTATCAACACCGAGGTGGCTCAGCATCTCACAGCACACAGGCTCCTCTCGGACAAGCAATATGGTTTCCGCTTCACCAGGTCTACTGCTGATATGCTAACGACCATCACCGAGTACATATACCTGGCACTCGACAGGAATGGCAAAGCCCGAACCATTGCATTGGATATATCTAAGGTGTTCGACAGAGTTTGGCATGCTGGCCTTCTATGTAAACTGTGGAGCTATGGTATAACTGGACATTTGTTTGAACTAATCCAGTCATTCCTCTCTAACCGCACAATGAAGGTGGTATTAAATGGACATGCCTCTCAGAACTACCATACAAATGCAGGTGTCCCCCAAGGCTCCATCTTAGGTCCTACACTCTTCCTGATATATATTAATGATCTCCCTGATTTCATAAGAGCCCAAATAGGTTTGTACACCGATGACACCACAGTTTACTCTCGCCTCCTACAAAAATCTGGTGTAGGCGTCAAAGCTAACTTCCCAGCCAAGATTGAAAAAGACCTCCAATCCATATTGGACTGGGGTAAGAAATGGCTAGTAAATTTTAATGCTTCTAAAACGAAGCTACTCTCAATTAACCATCATCGACAATCTCACCTACCTCCCATTAGCATGGACCAGGCTTGCCTCCCAGAGAGTAAAACACTACACCTCCTTGGGCTCACACTTTCAGCGGACCTCAAATGGAATGACTATGTTGAATCCATTGCTAAATCCGCTGCTATGAAAGTCGGTTCTCTGTGTAGGGCCCGGAAGTTTTTCCGTCTAAATCTATCCTGCACATTTATAAATCTACCATCTGCCCGTGCATTGAATACTGCTGCCATATCTGGTCGGGTGCCCCTGCTGTTCTCCTTGGGCTTCTTGATAAAGTTCAGAGGAGGGTCTGTAATGTGATAGATACCGACTTGGCAGACCGCCTGCAGTCTCTCTCCCACCGGCGCGACGTAGCTTCCCTGTGTCTCTTCTATAAATACTTTCACGGCTTCTGCTCCGATGAACTTAGATCACTGGTGCCCCCTAAATACGAATTTGAACGAGATACTAGATTGGCAACTAGATCCCACCCTTTTACAGTGAAACCGATAAAATGCAGCCGTAACTTCTACTCCAACAGTTTCTTTCCTCGCACTTCCCGACTGTGGAATTCTCTTCCACACGATTGCTTCCCCGACGGCTACAATCTCCAGGAGTTTAAATGTAAGGTCAATAGACACCTCCTAACACACTAACCTGCTCCCATTCTATCAAACACTCTTCCCATATGCCCAACCCTCATCCTCGCTATCCTTACTCATCTCTCACCTTCCTCCTGACATTCCCTATGTCTAACCACTCCTTCTCTTTACCTTCCCCTATGTAGCCCCATGCGCAATAGTGGCAGTGGAATGCCTTGCTTGGGGTGAGATGATTAAAAAAAAAAAAATGTCTCGAAAGAGATATGACTGACTGGACAGAAGATTATCCCACAGTAGGTTGCCATTACTTTATTATCTCCAAAAATAAAATAAAATTCCATATAATATATTTACATTTCCCATATGATCACCAAACAAGCAATATCAAGTTTGGTCAGTACTAGAGGTGCTGTAAGCTTAGTTGTGCAGGTGATGTTATGAATAACTGCGCAGAATTTAAAATCAGATAGCAGAGTTCTAATTCCAGTTGGGTTTATAATATTCACTCACCTCAGCTATAGATTAGAGGTTGACATGCCAACCAACAAAAACTTTTGTGTCATGTTCCTTCAGGATGAAGTGATTGCAACCTTTCACATCTCCCTATCCCTTGTAGCTTTTAATACTCTCTCTCTCTTGTTACCTTTCTTACACCCCACTCTGCCATCCATATCAGATTCTCCAAGTCCTCTTTCCTCTTTTCACATTCCTGAAACTTCAGCTGACTTTTCCTGATGTTAACTATAATTTTCTTTTTTGTTTCCATCCTCTCCAAAGCCTGATCATTGCTCATGTTAGATCCTCAGCATCCTTCTGTAAACCACATTTTGGCTGCTTCAAGTCTTTTCTTAAACAACCAAATTCTTACCAGCTTTCATAGTTTTTCTATTTCTCATTTTTATCTTACAACCACTTTCTATACACAATTGCAATATTTTTGCACCCCCCCTCCAATTGATCAATAAACATCATATGTCTCTCACATCTTCTGTATTGAAAGAGCATTGTGATTTTACCACATTTCTACCTTTTCTTGAATTGATATTGACTTTGTCCTGGATTAGAAAAAAAAATTGAAATGGAAAAAAGGTTTAAAATAACATTTACAATATTTCATTAACATTATATTTAAGACATTCCATTAAACTGTCAGGTTTCTTTAGCAATACTATGGCAACAGTTAAAACAACGTTAACTGGAATTTAGAAATAGGCTAGTGCAATTGAGAGGCCACTATATACAGTGAAAAGGTAAGTAGTACTTATGAATAAATAATACAGAGTGAGAAACGTTAAGTGTATTGTCCATTTCACAATTTTTTTGCAGTTTTAAAGTTTAACTTTTAGTTAGTCAGTCAGTTAAGTACCATACAGGATACATGCTTGGATGATCATGTCTTGAAAGAAACATGACTGACTGGGCTGCTAATCAAGGCTACAGAACCTAATCTGTCCTGCTATTTAAACCATAGCTGGAAGGAGGAGAGACACATTAATATCTTTCTCAAGGGTATTTGCACTCAAGTGAATGCAACAAATTCAACTGGAATATGAACTCGGCTTTCAGATTTCTTGTTCTGAGCTGACATCCACTGCACCACAACGCACTTTCAGTACACCATGAATAACTTCCTTAACCAAGTAGAAAAAAACATTAGTTAATCATTATCACAGGTAGTGCTGATTGTGTTGTCATGCCCTGCTATTGCAACAGGTAAATGACTGACTGCAATTGAGAACTAGACTGCTGCAGTTGAGGAGACATCATATAGTGTGAGAGGGAAAGTAATAAATGTGAATCATGAAGATTTTGTCATAGTTTCAAAATTTAATCTTGAGCACTCTATTGGCGACTTATTCTTCCATTGTTGGTAACTGACGACCTGAACAAATACATTATAAATTTTTAGATGTGTTGCCATTTACTGCTATGGCAACAGTGAAAATGAACTTAGCGCAAATAAAAAATAGAGCAAATGCAGTTGGGGAACCTTGAAAAGAATTCAATAGAAATAAGCAAATGGTAATGCAGTACATTAGATACTAAAGCTGATGATAAACTACATCCAGCAGCAAAGCCGCTGATTGGTAGATTAGGTTTTGAGGAGAGTGAAAATAGCAATAAAGTAACAATGTTTCATTTGTTTTTTGGCCAAATCAATGGCTGGTTCCTCCATCAGGTTTTCTGATGAAGACAGTTTCTAGACTAAAATCAACATCCAGGGCAGAGGATACCCTCTGATGTAATTAGCCACATGACATTGACCAAGGTGAGCCTTCAACTTGGAGGACAATTTGTCTTTTTTGTTTGTTTATTCTGAGTTTCTCTTGAGGAAAGAAAGATTTAGTCAGTTAAGTGTCATACGTGATACACACTTGAAAGAGACATGACTGACTGGGCAGAAGATTTTCCCACAGTAGGTTGCCATTATTTTCTGTGGTAGACTGGTTGCCATCCAAGACTATAGAACCTAACCTGTCATGTTATTTAACCCATAACTGGAGAGAAGAGATGGATTAATACCTTTCCCAAGGATATTTGCACGTAAGTGAATGCAAGGAATTCAACTGAAATTCAAAAGAAAGATTAGCAGGATCAAAAACAAAACCTGCTAAAGAGTGGTTGAACCTTCTTGTTGGGTTGTTTGGTTGATTTGGTTTAGTGGCATATCAACATCTTTGTGTTATTTAAGGATGAAATGTAAATAATTTGAATAACTTTATGGCTTCAGTTAAATATATTTTGAACATAATTGCATGTTTTCAACTACAGATCTTTTGTATTTTCATAGCATTTTGTTTTCGTTTGCTAAAAGTTGGGACCCTAACAGGTGCTACCACTCTGAGTCAGAGTGAACCTAGGAAACTCCAATATCCTGATCTTGTTGGGTCAATAGTCATCTAGCATAATGGGGTTGGCTGGGACATAGCTATGTATTAAGAGCCAGGGTAGAGGATTCCATGACCAAGGTGAACCTTTGAGTTGAAAGTCATTAGTTTTGTTTTAACTTGGAGAGGGATGGGTCCTGCCAGGTTGAAATGAAAAAGGTAAAATTTGCTTTCTATATCTGCTCATTCTCAGCATAGAGTTTATTTAAAATCTACAAAAGGTCCAAGTACAACAGCAATTTTAAGGCAATTTTTCCTGATTCGTTTCAACCAAGAATCACATCTTGACTTCAGTCACTTTCTCGCCACTCTCATGTGGCTTTCTCATGTCTTTTCAGCAAATATTTTCAAAATAATTGTTTCAATGTGTGACTATCTCCTGTGTGGATACTTTCCCTTGTGTGGTTTAATATAACGGAGAGAGAAATTGCTATTAACAATATTATTAGTTATGCTTTATTGTAATACGCGATGTGAACTTATGTAAAAAAAGAAAAAAAAAGAAATAATTGTAATACTATCAAATACCTGTAAAATATGGGAATTAGAAAAATTACTTTTACAATCATGAACTTCTAAAATCCAGGGAATATAAAATCTAACTATTTCTGGGAAAGAAAAGAAAGAAAAATATTTTTTCTTCTTTCATGTTTGAAGCAGATATTTTTCAGTAAGCTAAAATTTTTTTAGCCAAAACAGGTGTCAGAATTATTTGATGTGGTCAGGTGGGGTTAAAGTCCCTCGACAGATTTCTGGTAAACAAGAGAATCTGTGAGAAATTAGAAAAATTGAAATACAATGTGAGCTGGTGGGATCTCATTCGTCGAGCTAAAACCCCTTCCGCAAATCGAGTGGGCGGAAAACAATTTCATTGGCTAAAGGCTTCAAGCCAGCTGGATCGTCAGAGAGGATTGAAAAGGGTTATAAAAATAGAGACCCAATGAAAAAATTTCACTTAGCTGGGAGAGAGTGTCCAGACGACAAGGAAACCAACCCCATGCCACCGCTGTCTCTGATTTGGCAAATTCTGTCAAGTTCTGACGAGAACTCGAAAGAGCTTTACTAATTTTTTTTAACATCACCATTTTTTTTCTTAAGGATTGGAAGCTCTGATGTTTTTAGCGAACTTTCTCTCGCCGTTGTAACCGGCATTTTCAACAACTGTATTGTCTGCTCCTGTGAAGAAAAAAAAAACATTGTTTTTTTTTTATATAAAGACATTCTTCGTAGCTCTCCAGGCGTGTTCGACTTCATTCATTTATTTTATTAATTTTTTTTTGGTGCCGTGTTTATTTTTTTTAAACCACAAGTGTACACTAGTGTCCAGACTGGCTCAAAAAGGCGATTACTAAAATTGCACGACGCGACCTCTGAGATCAAATCACAACATGGGACAGTGGTGCGTTGTTGCAAAAGATGTCTTGTAAACCAGCTTTTGTGACATCATCATCAGACAAGAACATCATGACCAGCAACAGCGACCAAACCAACCGGCCAGCTGGGTGGCAGTGTCACAACTTGGATCGTCATGACCATCAACGAGAACAAGTGTCACATTAGACAGCCAGCCTCGGGTAAATGACGTGTTACAAATGAACTTTGTTACTGTGACTGCATGAATTTAAGCCCACTACTAGATTGGCAATTAGGTCTTATAATTTTACTCTTGAAAGATGTAACCTTAAGTTCTATTCTAATTGTTTCTTTTCTTACACTTCTCACCCCTGGAACTCTTTTGGTTTCTTGCTTCTTTGTCACCTATGATCTTCAAAAGCTTAAATGCAATGTCAATCACCATCTTCTGTCTTCTTGAATGCTGTTCTTTTATTGTCCTTTCTCCTTACTAAATTCTTCTTATTCACTTTAACTCTCAGTAATGCTTGGAATCTTAGTAGCAATATTGCCTTGCTTGGAGTGAAATGATTCAGAAAAAAACCACTAAAAAGATGATCTTGCATTTTATATTTTTTTTAAAGGGGCAACCCTCACCCTGCCTCAAAAAAAAAAAAAAAAAAAAAAAAAAAATTACAGTTCTTTATAGGAAGTGGCTGTAAGATAAAAATGAGAATTAGAAAAACTATAAAAGCTGCTAAGAAGACTTACCCTGACCTAGTGTGGCTCTAAAGAGAGGGGATATATGTAATTAAGGAGTCAAATATCTGTTATTATTATGTGACCTCTGCCAGTCTGGCAAAAATTAATAATGAGGCATAGTACTGGAATCAAGAGTGCCATATAATCAATTGGATGCTTGTATTTTGTACAGACTTAATTTCACAGACTGAATGATTCAGCATAACCCTAGAACACTGCATGCTGGGAAATTGGTGGAGTAACTGTAGTATTTTATAATTTATGTTAGTAAGGAAAAAAAGATTATTCATCACAGTAAATTAATTTTTTTTTTTTTTAATCGTATCACCCCGAGCAAGGCGGTAATGCCACTGATGTGCAGGGGGCTACATAATAGTGAGAAGATTGGTAAAGAGAAAGCCGAAAATCACATCCCAAATAGGGAACAAGAGATGAGCCTTTTCACCTGTTCAATAGACATGGGTGGAGTGTGAACCGGGCGATAGATAGATCTATCTACTCCAATTGAAAAAAAAAAGTGAGAAGATTGGTAAAGAGAAAGCCGGAAACCACATCCTAAACAGGGAACAAGGGATGAGCCTCTTAACCTGTTCAATAGACGTGGGTGGAGTGTGAACCGGGTGATAGATAGATCTATCTACTCCAATTGAATTTGAATAGCTATTTTAAAATATCATCAATGTTAGATTTTTTTATTTGTTTAAAAGGAGTTGTTAAGTTTCTTTGATTTACTCACACTATTGTCCTCATCTTGATTGTTATACATGTTATTATAGATAAAACATTTTGATCAAAGACGCTATGGCCCTCTTCAGATATCTATTATTGTTTTTAAATTTTGAGATGAGGAATTGTCAATGTATTTTTACTTCTGCCTGCATGTCCGTGATTAGGAATCTTGATTATTTACAGTCAGACATCTTTGTTATTAGCACAATGTTTCTACTTTCTGGGATGAGGAATTATCATTATTTACCTTGTTTACAGTCAGAATAATGTTCTCATTTTGTTGTTATTATGAGAACCTTCTGGCTTTCTGAAATGAGAAATTATTATTTACAGCCAGACTAATGTTCTCATCTTTGTTATCATCACAGTGTTTCGGATTTCTGGGATGAAGAATCATTTCATTATTTACATTTGGAGTAATATCCTCATCTTTGATGCTATGTAAATAATACTTTACCACATTCAAACTCTTGTTCTTTTGTGCATATTATTAAAGAAACATCAGTTACCATATTTACATAGGCTGTTTTCCTCATCTTTGTTGCCATATTCATGATGTTGTACACTCTGGCTTTCTCTGGCCTTCTTAAGGTGATTAGAAGTTTGAACTGAAACCTTTATTTTGTTCACCAGGGAAAATTGTTCTAGTTCCACGAGTCATGCTTCTTCCAGATAACCAATAGTAGCTGACTGCTAGTGAGCTATCTCCCATTAACTCAACTCTCAAAGTTTTTGTATCATCAAGAACACATGGCCTAGTAGATAAAAAGAGTTGCTACAATGCAGTGACTTGACCCAAAGAGATGTGAGTTCAATCTTTGAGAGTTGAGTTAAAAGGAGATAAACAATACTGAGATATCTAGAAGGGGCATGGCTCGTGGAACTAGACCCATCTACCCCGGTGAAGGAAATAAAGAGTTCAGTTCAAAGTTCCAACCACCTGAAGAAGGCCAGAACATACAATGGCTGAAACATGTACATGGCAGTAAAGATGAGGACAACAGTTTCAACAATGTAAATAGTGTAAATAATTACAATATCTCATCTCAGAAGTATCAATAAAGAAATATCATGCATATAATAACAACTACTATAATAACAAAAATTTGAACAACAGCTTGAATATAGTGAATAAACCAGTCTATCTTCAATTTATTCTTGCAAAATAATTATAAATTTTCATCACAAAGCATATAATTTACATTTTGTAATAATTTCAAGTAAATGTGCTTTGAGGTGTAGTGGATATCAGCACAGAATGAGAAATCAAAGAATTGAATTCCAGTTGAGTCTGTTACATTTATTTATGCACAAATACCCTTGGGAAAAGTTTGAAAAAATCTCTTCTCCTATCCATGAGTTGAATAGCAGACAGACTGGGTTCTTTAACCTTGGTTGGCAACCAGTCTACTGCAGAAAGAAATGACAACCTACTGCAGGAAAAATCTTCTGCCTAGTCAATTAAAAGACACATGATCACTCAAGAATGGCACTCAACTGAAAAAGCCAACAGTGATTTAGGTGAGAAAGTTGTGGAGAAACATGATCACCCAAGCATGTATCCATATGGTACTCAACTGAATAGTTTCAATCATTGAGAGATTTATTAAATTCTATTCATATGAAAAACTAATATTAAGTTTAACTGACTTTGTTCCATTCAGACAGTTTATTCTTCAGACCGGTTGCTTTGTGGAATAAACTCTGCATGGATGGCTCTCGAGCTTTACACCAAGTAATCTCTAGCACATAAAAAAAAAGAATGAAAAAAATTGTCTGAAATCATTTTCAGGAATTCTTTAATAGAAAACCAGGCTGTTGCCCAGCCTTATATGAATGACTCATTGAACAGACAAAAAAAAATAATATATATAGAATATTGCTTCTTAGATTGTCATCACAATTAACACATGAAAGAGAAAGAGAGAGAGAGAGCGAGAGATTAAATAAGACAGGAAAAATAACACTGACATGTCAGGAGTGGGAGATGGGCTTGGAATTGGCGGAGAGTGAAAAAAAAAAAATTAAAAATCAAGATTAATAGTTTCATCTAATTAAGAGGAATATCAGCAAATGGAAGAAAAATGGTAAACACAGGTTAGGAAACTAGGTCATCTCTTTCACTGCAACTATGAAATAATAGTAGATATTTGGAGACAACATGCCTGAAGATTAAAAAAAAAAAAAAAAGAAAAGAAGAGCCAAGAAAACCCAATTTTTAACCTTACAATTTTCTATACATGGCGCCTAAGCCTAAAATCCCAAGCAAGTTATTCTGCCAGCTTTGACTTTAGGTGTTCTGAAGCAAAGTGTATTCAAGATGACATATCTTATTAGTTGTGACTTATTAATTTTGTAATATTACTGAAGCAGATGGGCAATAAAAGGGAGATCTTCTATGCAGTGCAGCATGCTCTTTCAGGAAATGGGCAATTTAAATTATGGGTCTCCACAAATATGGAACAATCTCCCATAAGGATGCTTCCCTGAACATTACAACTTATCTTTAAAAAAAAAAAAAAAAAAAGGAACAGTTTCATTTTCTCTGTATTGCAACTTTTATTTTTAAATCATTTTACCCCAAGCAAGGTGGGACTGCCTCAAGTGCAAAGAGGGCTACAATAAGAGAAAAGACTGGTTACAGGGGGAGTTGAAGAAAGGACAAAAATTGATGAGATTCAAGGAGATAGAAGATGGCAATTGACAATTTTTGGAGATTGTAGCTATCAGAAAAGCTAGTAAACAGAAGGGAATTCCACAGGTGGGATGTGCTAGAAAGTACATCCCACCTGTAAAACTGCTTGAGTAGAACAGGCAGTTACATTTAACTATTTCAACAGTAAAAGGGTGGAACCTAGATGCCAATCTGGTAGCAGTCTTATACTCATGTGGTCATGGCAACAGGGGAAAAAAAACAGTCATCAGAACAATTGCCATGAAAACATTTGTAGAAAAACAGAGGGAAGCCACATCACATTGGTGAGAAAGTGACTGAAGTCAAGATGCTAAGTTAAGTTTGATTACATTGCAGAACCTTCTTTGGATTTTTTTGAGAACTTTAAAGTGAATAGCAAGAACACCTGATTATATATGGCAACAGTATTCAATGCACAGACAAATGGTAAATCGATAAATGTGCAAAATAGATTTTGACGAGAAAAACTTTCTGGCCCAACACTAGTAGTAGATGTAGCTATAGATTCAATGTAATCGTTCCACTTTAGGTCGATTGAGAGAGCAAGGCTAAGGAGGCACCGTGTGTTGCTCTCCAGGAGACTAGCATCATCCATACTAATGGCAGGTAGGAAAGTTCCTCTATGGTAGTTAAAAGTGAGTAGTTTTGTTTTGAAGGCATTAACATTTACAAGCCATTTCCTACCCATTCAATTACAGATTGGAGGGTCCTTTTGAAGGGCGGCAGCCAGGTTTACTTTGTCAGCCTTTGCAGATTTACTATTGAGATGAGAGTAAATGGTGGTGTCATCTGCATAAATGCCTGCTTGAGAACTGATTACATGAAGAAAATCATTGAAGAAGATCAGTAAAAGTTTAAGACCTAGGATAGAGCCTGAGGGATGCCTGCATTCATATGAAAGGAAATGAAAGCTTGCATGTTCAAAACAAACTTAATTTCACAATTTGATAAGAATGATTGGATTAGCTTGAACACAATTGTCTAGAAATATCGTAGCCCTGGAGCTTGTGCAAAAGCTCAGCATTGCAGACCCTGTCAAATGCTATCGAGATATCTAGAGCAACAGCTCAAGCTTTGCCATTCTTATCCTGGTATAACATATTCAGTGATGGCCATTGGTGGTAGACCTGATGAAGTGAAAACCATATTGTTTGTCAGAAAGTAGGTTGTGAGATGTTCAACTACTTTAGCATTGATAAGAGCCTGAAACACTTTGCCAAAAAACAGTAAAAGGCTAATAGGGTGATAGAAGGGTTAGAGGGCTCCCCAGATTTCTCAAAAACAGGAACTACCGATGAGAACTTCCAACAAGCAGGAAAGCAAGAAACAGTGAGGTAATAGTTATAGAGTTTAGTGAGGACAGGAGTCAGCTCAGGGGCACATTTCTTCAGGATGATGGCTGGAATTCCATCATCTCTGCTTGCCTTATGGGAGTCAAGTTTAGAAATGATACCCGAAACCAGACACTGGGTTATGTATATGTCACTCAGTTGATCCTTTGTTCTAGGTGGGAAATCAAGTGTGGACACCCCAGACAAGTCAAATATTGAGCTGCAAGAGAATTTGTGAGCAAAACAATCAATTTTCTCAGGTGTGAATGTGAGGACTTCGAATTGATTGAATAGAGGGATCAAAGGTTTGCTGTTTATCACACTCTTGAAGAGCCAAAATGAGAAAGTTCCACTCAGACAGCTTACCCCCACCATAAAAACAAAAAAACAAAAAAAAAAAAACTTTGTGAAATATACTCCCATGTGGATACTTCTCTGAATACTACAATCTTAGCTTCAAATCTTGAGGGTTAATCTTTTTTTTACAATTAGATGTTCCTATAATGATAGTGTTATCTTCAAGGATCCAGTCTCTTTGAACTGACTAATGAATTGGCCAAAACCCACTTATGGAATAATGTTGATAGCTTTAAGCACTCTTAGTTCCACTAAAAGAAAAATTTTAAGAATATGATAAAAGGTGGATTAAAAAGCTATCGAATTTTCCTTGTTCATTATATCTAAAAAAGAGTTGTGCCCAAATTTAGAAAATATCATTTGGATAATATATGTTGACTGGTTGTTTGATTTTAGAACATTTCAACTCATGTTGAGTTATTTAATGTCAAGTTTTTGTATAAGGAATCCAGTTAGAATAAAATTTACTAGTCATTGCTAATAGACAATCAAGTTAAATTTAGACAACTTAAAGCTTTATGCTAAAAACAAAAGAAAGATGAAGATATTAGTTAAACAGGATTGAGTAATAACACGAATATTTTCTGATAAAAATTAAATTTCTTTTTTTTCTAGTTAAATACTGAAATTTTTAAAGAACAATTTGAATTTATAAAAAAAACAAAAAAAAAACAGTGACATGATATTTTACTGCCTTTGTGTGGTCTTTTTATAAATGTTTAATATAAAAAATGGCATTAAGTAATATTTTCACAAGATAAAAATGTTTTCACAACTAAAAGCAGCTGAGTGCTTGGAAAACTTACTTTTATGAAAGAAGCAGGAAGAGGTACAGACATTTCTCTGTTGTAAGTCACATAGAACCTGGAAATTATTTAAGTGAATTGTAATGTCAATTCACAAAATGTCCTCTAAATGGCAGTGTAGGTTTTTATCAGTAATTTACATGGAAATTGAACCCTGGCAAGTTTCCTCACAGTTAACGTTGTCTAGCTTACCCACTCAGATAGCACATCCAAGTAATCAAAAAATATATTTATTTTTTATTTATGTTGCTTTCTAATCACTGTGGAAGTGCAATAAAAAGCAACTGAAATTAGGATGAAAGAAATACAAGTAAAAACTGAATAATACTTCATCTAAAGATTTCAGACAACTTAAAACTATTACTACTTGGTGGAAAAGCAAGAGAAATAAGATGAAAGAAATACTATTAAAAAATGAATAATAATTGCCAATGCTTCATCTGAAGATTTCAGACAAATTATTATTCAGGCAGTTAGTTAAGTGCCATACATGATACATGCTTGGGAAATCATGTCACTTTTGAGACATGACTGATTGAGCAGAAGATTTTCCTGCAATAGGTTGCCATTACTTTCTGCTGTAGACTGGTTGCCAACCAAGGTTATAGAACCCAATCTGTCTTATTTAATCCATAGTTGGAGGAAGAAGCAATGGATTCATACCTTTCCCAAAAGGTATTTGCACATATGTGAATGCAACGAATTTGAACTCAGCTCTTCAAGTTCTTGTTCCAAGCTGATATCCACTGCACAATGTACATTGAAGACTATTAGTACTTGATGTAAAAGCAAGAAAAATAAGATGAAAGATAATCTGTACATAAATAAAGCTTTTAGGCATTTGCTACTTATCAAACCACCATTAAAGACAAAAAAAATGTAAACAAATTTTAGAAGCTCTTCAAAATCTAATATTTGTCCCAGACATGTGTTTCAAAGTAAATTAGTAAATTTAAGGATTACTTAACTGGATTTTGTAAAAGTAATGTTTACATTTTGCTTAAAACATCATATAATTAATGTTAATTTATATACAGTTGCTTAAGGTGTCATTGGTCACCAACAGTATTTTTATCACTGACTTCAAAAGTGGTTTTATTTTGGGGAAAAATATATCTGTTTTTATACTACCTAGTGTTTATCCAGTACTCAACCCTTTGAGTAAAAGATGCAGGTTGATTTTTGGAGTAGACTCTCCTAAGAAAAAAAGTTCCCCTTTTCAATTGGGTAGTAATAATACCATTTGTATCTCAGGATGTCTGTCTACTAGGGCGGCTAACCAATCCCTGTTGTTCATGCCTGTTCAGGCACATTTGTATTTGTTCAATACCCACTAAACCCACCTCTGGTTTATATGGCAACTATACTGAGTGAACCTTAGTTACAGATTCTAGGAGAGAGTGCCTTTTTTGGTGTGATCAGCTGTCTGAACAAAGCAAGCATGATCAAACCCTCAGTCATACTGACTTGTAACATTGTGCTAGTACAACTCTCTAGGGTTCCCAAAATAGTTCAGTCTACCCAAGGCTTGGGTCAACCCATGCTATGGTTTGCTATGGTATGGTTTTAAAGCACTTTCCAAAAGTGTTGCATGCAAGGATTGCCTTCACCAGCCTAATAACATAAAAAAAAAAATCACCTTCCTGATAAATCAACCATGGTGAAATTTGAACCCAAATCTCATGATCAGAAAGCAGACATTCTAACTACTCCATCATATGGCCATATTGGGCAGTAAGTAAATAAGAAAAATAATTCTCCCAAGAGCTTCCATACTTTCACAGTCAATCCTCAATTCTTCTTATATATAAAAAAAATTAAACGATTAACTATTCACAACTAATATCATAAATAAGCATCTTCAGTTAATTCGGTCAAGTCCAATGAGTGAATGACTTCAGTTCAGCCCAGCAGCAAAAGCTGGAGAATGAATTCAATATTAGAAGAATATCCAGTTGAATAACCATAGCAACAAGACAAGCAGTCGATTTTGAAAAGTCTGATCTACTTTGCATCCCCATCTGCTTGCAGAGATATTAGTTTAGGAGACAGAAATAATAAATTGATTATGAATGACTCAATTAATTGGAATAAAAATGAATAAATGAATAAAAAAAAATTAAAGTAGCATCAAACAAATAAATTTGAGACACACAGATACTAACATGCAAACAAATACACAAAAACAAAAAAACAACAAACCCTAGAATAATATGGTACCTCAATGTGCAGTAATTGTTAGTGAGGATAATTTGGTTCATTATTATTACTAAGTAAGAACTTTGATTCTCACTTGGTGCCCCATTCAGTATGTAAAATTAAATGACCAAAGAAGGTTTCACAGTATTTACTCTATTTACATTCTGACTGCAGTCATCATTTTTGTGGTTGTTATCACAACATTTCGACTGCTGTACCCTCCAGCCATCTTTAGGTTTATATTGACCCAAGTAATCTATAAGGAATTCTGAACCGAACCCTTTAATTAATCGTACCATTTCAGCTGTTGTGCCCTGTAGCCTTCCTTGGGTGTATATCAATCTGGATAACCTACAAGGACTTCTAAACTGAACCCTTTATTCTAGGGAGCTAGCCTGTTCTTGTTTCACTGCCTATGTCAATAACTGAGTTGTATTAAAAATAAGAAATAGAAGAGTTATCTCACCTAGACATGATCAGTGGAATAAGAACAGTCTATCACAGACTAAATAAAGGATTCAATTCAGAATTCCCTGTAGGATATCCAAATCAATATACACCTAATGAAAGTTGGAAGGCAAAATGGCTGGAATGTTGTAAGAACAAAAACAAAGATGGGGGCAATAGTTTGAATGTAAATAGTATATATATAACTCCTCATACTAAAAATTCAGACAGAAAAGGGTTGCCATAGTGGGAAATAATCATTGCTAACATGTTTTCTTAGTAAATATCATCTACAATTCATTGTTCAAAACTTTTTTTAATTATTTCATTCCAAGTAAGGCAATAAAGCCACTAAGATGCAGGGGGGGGTACTGAGAGTGAAAGAAAATTAATAAATGTTAGTGGGGCAAAAAGAAAATAAAGAGCAGCAGTCAGGAGGACAAAGATGGTGATTGGCATTGCATTTAGATTTTTGAAGATTGACAGAAAAAGCAAAAAGCTGGATGAGAGATTTCCTTAGACATGGACAGTGGGACAAGAACAATTTACCCCTCCACCATATAGATTAAATTAAAGTTTAAAGCTTTAAATTTATATCATTCAGATCAACAAGTTATGGGTTAAATAATAGGACAGGTTGGGTTCTATAGCCTTGGCTGGCAACCAGTCTACTGCAGAAAGCAATGGCAACCTACTGCGGGATAATCTTCTGCCTAGTCAGTCATATCTCTTTTGAGACATGATCGCCCAAAGTGTATGGTACTTAATTGACTGACTGAGTTTAAATTCCAATTGAGGTCATTATGTTCACTTTCACAGAAATACTGTTAGGAAAGGTATGAATCTGTGACTGTCCCAAACAATACTTTAAATAACAGATATGATGGGCTCTTGGTTGATATTGACTGATTGATTTCTTTTTTTGTATTGTATGCCTTTGTAGGTTATTTAAAGCCAAAACCTATTTTGGATTGTAAGAATAATTTTCCTTCTTTTTTTGTGCATGTGAATATTGCATTAATGATTTTTTCTTACTATTTAACCAATATCTGGGGTGAGGGAAGAAGAGATGAATTCATAGTTTTCCCAAGGATATTTACATACAAAGAACTGGCTCTTGTTCTTTCCAAACTCTACAGCAAATACCTTGCTACTACTTGCTTTCTAGATTGTTGGAAATTCTCTCTTGTAGTTCTTGTTTTTAAGACAGGGAACTGACCATTTTTCCTGCATTTTTAATGATAGATCATATGTAAAAGTCCTACTTAAGTTCTGGGGTGAGTTTAAGGCCCAATAGTTGCTTCAAGCATGGAGCCTCCCTGATGGAATCAGGGAGGCTCCATCGTGACTGGTTATATTTCAGGCTTCATCGTGACTGGTTATATTTCAGGGTTCGATCAGGACATAAGGAAATACAATTGTACATCTTAATGGAAAATGAAAGTGACGAAAAAAAACAAAAAAAAACTCTTTCCTGGTGAATTGTAAAACTAAAAAAGGCTGTAGAATGGATCAGCTGAAATTAAATGAAAAAAATATAAGCAATCCAAAGAAAGTGCTCAGTTGTCTTAAGAAATCTACAAATGATAACTATTCAAAATTATCAATTTTCTTTGTACTTCAGAAGAAGGTTGGAGCATAGATTGGTCAAAATGTAATAACAATAAAATCAGCATAAAGAGAGAGTTGAATGAATAAATGTATGAAATTATTCTCAAAATTACAGAAATTAATTGTCTTGTTTTGTTAATGATGCTTCCTTCTTGGCCTCATGTGTTCAATCAACTTGAAGTAGGGCAACAACACTGAATCAATAGCTGCATCTACTGCAAGGAAAGTTGACTTGAACTTTTACAAACCTAACATTTGTTTGTACATTGAATACTGCTACCATATTCCCCTTTGTCTCTTCTATAAATACTTTCATGGCTTCTGCTCAGATGAGCTTAAGTCACTGATGCCTCCTCAACAGGTGTTTACTTGTGCAACCAGACTGCCAACTGGCTCCCACCCATTAACAGTCAGGTTAGCCAAATGCAGACGACAATTCTACTCCTGCAGCTTCCTCTCTCGCACTTCCCGCCTGTGGAACTCGCTCCCATATTCTTGCTTTCCTGACGGCTACAACCTCCAGAAATTTAAATGCAAAGTCAATACTCATCTACTAACCACTGGCCTCTAGCTCTCTCCCCTCCCCTGTATAACCTTCCCTTTCTCTCTACCTATGTATCTGTCATCGCACCTGCTTTCTCAGCTTTCTATTGTTCCTTTCTAACTAGTTTGTACGCCTCACTCTTTTCTAATTAATCTTTTTACATTTATGTAACCCCCTGCACATCAGTGGCGTTTCCGCCTTGCTCGGGGTGAAATGATTAAAAAAAAAAAAAAAAAAAAAAAAAAATCTTGTCTACTATTCATCTCAAGGTTCTTGACAAAATCCAAAGAAGAATCTGCAGAATCCTGACCTGGCATGGCTTCCCTTTGTCTTTTCTATAAACATTTTCGTAGCAACTGCTCTGACAAGGTTTATATCCTGATGCTCTGACTAGATGAATTTGTGTGCTACTAAATAGACCTCTAGGTCCCACCAATTTACTACAATTTAAATACAACTGCCACTTAGACACTAAAAGATTCTTTTCTTGCACTTTCCACCAACGAAACTCCCTTTCATTCACTTACTTTCCTGATAACTACAATCTTCAAAAATTTAAATGTAATGTGAATCACCATCTTCTATCTTCTTGAATCCCATTCATCTTTTGTTCATTCCTCAATCCTCCCTGTACTCTTTTTTCTTAGTTTCACTCCCTTTAATCCCCTGCATACTAGTGGCACGTCTGCTTTACTTGGGATGAATGATTAAAAAAAAGAAAATGCTGAGCCCTTTTTCCAATTACCATTAATATATAATATTAATAACATTTTAATATATTTAAACAGTCAACGAAAACTTATTTTATTTCATTGTATTATGCCTTCATTTTCAACCACTATGGAAATTCAAAATCATAGAAAGGATTGTACACCTGAAAAAGGGCAAAACATTTGTAGAAACAGCAAAAGCAATACAAGAGTTTGAACTACTCTTGGAGTAATAATGACTCTTCTCAACGTCATAGAAACCTGAAGAAGGCCAAAACATTTTAGTAATAGCAAAAGCAACACTTTGTTACTTCTAATCTCAAAAGGGAATGGCTGCAAAACACTTTCCCTTCACCAATTCATAGCCAGAACCACACAAATGTATGCTGGGATTCCTTCATAACCCATAAAACAGGCCAGTTCTTGGTTTGATCTGACTCAGTCTCAGTATGTCTTAGCTTGAAATCAGAACACTATGTTTGCTTGTCTGAATTTGCTCCTGTGTGTCAACCCCAATTTTTAGTTTGTGAGCTTTTTGCCATATTACTGTGAATATTGGATATCGGCTCGGAACGAGAAATCGGGGAGCCGAGTTCGAATTCCAGCTGAATTCATTGCCTTCACTTACGCACAAATACCCTTGGGAAAGGTATTAATTTGTCTATTCCTTCCAGTTATGGGTGAAATAACAGGACAGATTGGGTTCTATAGCCTTGGTCGGCAACCAGTCTACCGCAGAAAGCAATGGCAATCTACTGTGGGATAATCTTCTGCCCAGTCAGTCATGTCCCTTTCGAGACATGATCGCCCAAGCGTGTATCACGTATGGCACTTAACTGACTGACTGTGAATTTCCCTTTCCTATATTGTTTGCTTGCTTTATACTTTTTTTTTTTTACCTGTTCTTTCCTCTTTCTTGTTATTGTGAACTTTGTCAATTCTGTTTATTGGACACTTTTGCCATTTATTTTACATATAACAATGGCGACTCACTCAACAGAGCTAGCATATTAAGCTACTAAGACACAGGGGTTACTGAGTATTAGGAGAGAAAAAGACACTAAAGGGCAGAAGACATGAAAAGAACAAAAATTAAGATAACAGAAGATAACTAACATTGCAATTAAATTTTTGAAGATCAAAGTTGATTGGGAAGCAAGAAGCCAGATGAGAGTTCCACAAGTGAGAAGTGCAATAGAAGAAATTGTTAAACACAAACTTAGAGTTGCATCTATCCATTTCAACTGTATAAAAGATGAGACCTTTCTGTCAATCTATTTATTGTTTATTGCAAACTTTGTCAAACATGTTTGTTGGATAGTGTTGCTATTTTTTTTTTATTTAATCATGGCTACTCACTATAAAAGATACACTCAAGTGATTGCTGCCTCCTGATTTCAAGACAAGAAAGAACAGAAATATTAGTTTTTGCCCTGTTCTTTTCGTTTTTTTATAGCAAACTTTGTCAAATCTGTTTGTTGGGCAGTTCTGCCATTTATTTACATTTAACCATGGCCATTCATTCTACAGGGCATCATGGCGTGATCTAATGGTTAGCAAGCTTGTCTCGCTAGAATCATTATAACTGAGTAGTGAGTTCGATCCTCACTGGGTACCCCCTACTTTCGGCTGTGTGTTACGTCTTAACTACGCTTTGAAAATCACCTTCCGCCAGGTTTTTAACAACCCTGCCCAATAAAAAAGTATGTTACGGAAACAGCAAAAACGCTGCCCTACACACCATTAGGTGTAAGGAAAAGTTTATTATTTATTATTACTCATTCTACACAATGAATGAGGTCAATAGTCTTAAAAAGACTTAGAATGAATCTGCACTTACGTTAACTATTACAAAAAATGTTGATAGGTTATATATAAAACTTTATACTTAACCAAATGAGTATCTGTTTGATAAAACTGCACTACATGTGAGGTTTGAAATTAGTAGAATTAGATGGCTTCTCTTAATAAAGATAAATTTATTTTTGTACACACTTTCAAAAGGTCACAAACTGTATAAACAATGAAATCAGTGATGTAATTTCCTGGCAGATATTTTATTACATCATTCAACTCTTTCTATGTAAATTTAACAGATGGTTTTAATGAATTTAATCAAATTTTTTTTCAATTTTTTAAATGCATGCAAAATAAAAAAAATAAAAAGTAAGCTTACAGTTGTTTCAATATTTGTTTCAAATTTTCACAGCTCAGAACCAGAGTTAACTTTGCCGAACTATTCTTTCAGCAAGATGAAGCACCTTCCCATTACACCTTAGCAGTAAGGGACTACTTTACCAAACTTTTCCCCAGTGTCTTTGAAAGAAGGGGCAGTATCAAATGAGCACCATGTTCACCTGACCTAACACCAATGGATTTCTTTAGTGGGTGTAGTAAAGAACAAGGTTTATGAGAGAAATCCCGACACAGTGAAAAAATTAAAATTAAAAGATTAAATTAAAATCTCAGAAGTATTTACTGAAATTGATGCAGATTGGTATTTGTGTTCTACTGCTTGTTTTGGAGAAGTTCAAAGAATATTATAATGATGAAAGAAGACATTTTGAGCACTTAAGAGATTAAAATGTGCCCCCCCTCAAAAAAAATGTAAGTCTTAAACAAATGTACATAAACAGTTTTGAACAAATATGATTATAACAAATATAAATATAGTAAATGGTTTTTAAAAATGTAAAGTGCATACTTACTAAGTGTAAGTCTTCTTTTGGCCAACCAATTCTTTTTAATAAAAAAAAAAATGAAAATTCTTTATTCCTCTCACGCTAAAGTGTTTTTGCGTTTTTTAGGTCTTTTTTTTTTAGTTCCAATTCAGAATCTGAGGAACATTTAAGAACTTATGGGGAAATACAATGTTTCACAAAATTTGATGGTGTGTGTCTGTAGCTGTGTGATACCCAAAGCAGATATCTAGGAGCAGACACTGTTAACAATAATAGGTTGTTATTGTTTAGCTGTATATCAATCTTTGTGGGTTGTTTAATGCCAAAAATCTAAATATTTTGAATGTAATTTTGTTTTATTTTTTGGAGATAAAGCTGGTTTAGTGTTACAAGTTTTATTAAGTAACCCATAGTGGGGAGAAGGAGAAGAGGTGGATTCATATCTTTCCCAAAGAGTATCTGCATGTCAGTTAATATAACGAACTCAATAAGAATTGGAATTTGGCTCTTTGAATAACAATTCTAGCCATTATCCATTACATCACCCACACATCTAAGCTTACAGTACCTGATATTCCTAAGCAGTCACCCATCTAGGTACTGAACAGATTCGATGTTGCTTAACTCATATGGGAATGGTGTTTCAATGTGATGTGGCTGTAAACTGTCTTGATTTTTCTTGAGTAAAATAATAGAGACTTCCCATTGTGTTCTTTGATATTCTAAAATCATCTTAAAATACAAACTATACCAAAATAACTATACTTGTTATTTAACCTAACAAAAATTTTATTTTATGTCTTAGAGCAAACTACATTCACAAATAAAGAGTCCATGATATACTATAAAAATTACCAAATTGTGAACATCTACATATTACAAGTATGTATGTACATGTATTTGTAAATTTAAATTACTTTTTCTGTACTATACTAAAAACTAAAATTTATATGTTTTTAAGCTTAAAATAAATTCTTATTGACCATATATTATTAAAAATGCATTTATAAATAAAATATAGAACTGGGAATGGTTATTTGTGGTTTAGCCTAGTGACAAATTCGAATAAAATTGTTTTTCAATTAAAGTCACCTCTCCTGGAACAAATTACCGATGTAAGGTGAGGTATATGTGTATATTTACAGATTTTTCTTGAGGTTTTCCAGATAAATATGTTTTTATGCTGTCTGATAATTAATCTGCTATTTAAGTATAATGAAAAATAAATTCAAACTGGACACACACACATAAATGTAAACAGACTAGTGTTTCTGTCTATACATATAAAAATAATCATCTATTGTTTTAATACAGAAAGCACATATCTGAAGGATAAGAATCACCATAAACAACATTCCAGTATACTGTCTCTTTGTAAAAATCTTTCATTTTTAATTTGATCTTTGAAAAATGTTTTCAGCTTTAACTTGATCTCTGAAGAAGCTTTAATAAAAGTGAAACATGTTAGATTGAGACACATTTCCAACTTTGTTCTTTATTTATTGTATTATTAAAAACTATTGACTCTTTAAGAATTTAGGAAGATCATTAAGACATGTTACGCTACATCTACAGAGTTAAATCATCCACAGTTCTTCTATATTCCAACTATAAAACATTTCACTGAGTACCCTGCCACCGAACTGTTACTTTGTGAAAGAGGCTATTGTGTGGGTAGTTCCCTGAACACTACAATCTTGATCTCAAGTCATGACTAAATTAATATCCTCATTATCTTCACTTCATGCTATCTCCTCCTCTTTACATTCATGTCATACATCTCATTCATCATAGCCCTTTTGACAGTCAACCTCAACACTACAATCTTAACCTCTTTAACTCAAGGGTCAATCACTCTCTGTCCTTTTGTTCATAATCTTCACTTTTTACTATCTCCTCTTTACATTCATGTCACACAACTCATTCAGTCATCCACTATCTTGAGTGACTCTAGAACTTTTTATTTGGTAATCTTTAGTAAAAACAATAAAAATCATTGGTGCTCTTTGTAAAACCTGCAATTAGTTGTTAGGTACATGTTCCAATAGGAATTTTGAATCATGGTATTGCACTCAATTTGAAAGTTGGGGTTTTGGTATGATAAATAATGATACAAAATATTTTTTTGCAAGTTGTTAGCATTTTTTAAGGAAACCAATTTGAAGCTTGAGTCTAGGTTCAAAATCATAGCATTGCAATTTCATTCCGGTGATCCATGAAGGTCTTATAATTGAGCCTTATAAAATTTAAAATTTACTGAAGCTTTATAAATTGTATATGGACAAGATGCATGGCACAAGAACATCATTATTACATCATTGGGCCATCAAATAAAACCTTCATCTACTTCAAAAGAAATTATACTAAATAATTTAGCTATATGATGATGTAATATATTATACAGTGCAGTAGTTTTAGTGTGATTTTGAACAAACAATGCAAATTTAAAAGATTTTTTCTTGTAATTTGTGCCCAGCAGTATTATGGCATTATACACTTCTATCTATTTTTTGTTTTTATGAATTATGATCTAACAAATCTTTTTCCTTGAAAAGTCTTTTTTAGTAATCTTTTACAATTTTTTTTACAGTTTTATTTATCGAATATAGTAAAAAAATTGCATATTTTGCTTGTGGTGATTCATAATTAGAATTCTGGTATCTAATGCAAAAAAATATATTTATTTGGATTCTTGAAATAATATAATTCTAAAGTCAGTCAACAAAAACCTGCAGAAATTAGGTCTTTCTATACATTTTTTCAGACAATATTGAAAACTACCTACTCAAAAATTGGTAATAGATATGAATCTAATTATTGGTGACAGTACTTATCGTATCAAACTCCAGCTTTCACCCTGAAAGTACAATGATGAGTTTCTAAGAAAAAGTGAAAAACTTGCCCTAATATTGCAATTTGTTGTGTGCATTTTATAAAGATGAGTTTAGTTTGTCTGGATGTGTGGCTCAGTTGGGAACAATGAAACCAATTGGTCTAAAGCTGTATTGACTCATACATGATTGGTTTACTGTTTTTTCTGAATGCTATTTGCAATTTTGCTTGCAGTTGCAAAGTTCAAACTTATCACAAAAAATGATGGATTTTGCTGCCTGAAACAAAGCTTAATTGCATTATCAAACAAAATATGCAGGTGTTTAAATAATAAACACCTTTGTTTTTAAAAAAAAAAAATCCCAGTCCTAACCAATACAGAAGAACATAATCCCAGAACACACGGACCACCTTTAAGAATTAGAATGAAAATTTTAAAAACTTCTGTTAAGAGGTCTGTGTATATACAGGCTAGAAATTTAGGCACAAGGATGCGATGAATAAATTGTCGTCTAAATTATGCAAAAAATGAAAATAACACTGATGTCTCATTTTAACAGATATATTTACCAAAATTACACAAAACTATCTTGAAATACTAAAGAGAAAATTTATTTAATAAAATTGTGATTGGCTTCATTCACAACCTCCAGATGACTTTGGGATTTCCTGCAACTCTTCTGGACTAACCCCTTTTTTAAGATAATGAATGCTGTCTTAATCCTTGCCTTCAATTCATCTTTGGTGTTACAAGGAGTTTTTTTGCTTTTGTGCTCAACTGCACCCCACACAGGGGATTGCAGTCTGGAGAGTTAGGTGGCAAGATATAAGATGTGATGTGGTCACAGAGATTGTCTGGCAGCTATGATTGTGTTCTTCTGCTTGTGTGGCATAGTACAGAGTTCTGTTGCCAGATGTAGAGTCTTCCAGCTGCCACCCTCTTGACCCAGTGCAGCAGTACTTCCTCAAGGCACTTGATGTAAACTTATGTGTTAGTCTGAGGCCCTATGAAAAGATGAATGGAGGCATAATTTTGCCATCACTAGTGATCACTCCAAACACCTTTGTAATCAACATTAGACTCATTTAACACTTCCTGAATCCTCTGCACTATCTGCCAATTGACACCCGAACATTCTGAAATGCCAAGGAATACAGCATGTCATTTCCATATATCTGGTGGAGTGAATTGTGGCATAGTGGTTTTTTCCCTATTATGCTGTGCAGTTGACCAAATTCAAAACAAACAAGGCATATGCATAGAAGTAAAAATATAAAGTGGCAATGATTTACCTACTGCACACTGTATATGAATGATCTCACACTATACTTGTACACACAAACACACATTTGGGTTTTTGGCGGCAAGATAACCTGATGACATCCATCCCTCTTCAGACTGGGTTTAAACTCAGAGTTGCCCTTCTATATTAGTTGCTAATTAAGGCTTGAAAACTCAGTTTGACTTTCTATTCAGCCTATAGCTAAGGGGTCATGACAAAGTGGTTGAAACATTCACCTTCTGACCATGAAACCTGTGTTCAAAATCTCACCATGGTCAATTTGTCAGGAAAGTCATTCATGGTGGTATTGGCATAGGGAGGTGATCCCAGCATGTGTCACCTTTGGAATGTGCCTGAAAATCATATCGCGGGTTGACCCAAGCCTTGTGAGTGAAATGTGGTGCATTATTTAGGAGTTGTCAATTGTTGTGCTGGTACAAAGACACAAATCATTGTGACTGAGAATTTGAGCACACTGGCCTTGTTCAGACTGTTGACCATGTCAGATGTGCTCTCTTGAAAAAACTGCAACAAAATCTGCTCAGCATAGTTACAGTATAAATCACTGGTGATCTCTTCGGGTATTAAACAAACACAAATGTGCCTGAGCAGCTGTCTGCAACATGGATTTGCTAGCTGACCTATGAAGACAGGTGTACTCAGATATGAGTGTCCAGTCATTGTTAGGAGCAGAAGACATGGCTTCATATTTTTCCCCAAAGGTATTTGTGCAAAAATGAATATAATCACCTAAGCATGCCAATCAATATACACAGACACACACATGAGAGTAAGTCAAAAATTATCTGAACTTTTGCCATAGCATATCTTTAGGTTTGTCACACTGCCTTCTGCTCATGCATGCTTATAGATTGGTACTATTGTGGTCAGGTGATCAAAGTTTGAGCTTGATTGTGCCAGTTTTCTTGATGGCATTACAGTGTAAACAGAGATACTCTGCTAGCAGTGTGCATCAAGGAGGAACAAATTATGTCTTTCATTGAATATGGCTGACAAGAATATTCTAATCAATTTTTTATTGAGTTTTTCTAACATTTTAACATTTTTTTAGTAGTGTTGTATCGGTGGATATGAAGCACAGAGAAAGTGTGCTGTGGTATTATTCAGTACACTATCCAGTGCTAAATGGATATACACAGAACAGTACAATAGTTACAATAACAGACAAGACAGAACTTACAACAAAGAAAGGAGGTGTTTAGATCCTAATAGTCATCAAAGTAATCAGTCCGAATATTACTTGAATACCTCAAATATCACTCCTTGAATGCTACTATTCTTTATTTAAATAAACAACTTCAGACCATTGGCCATTCCATCATTGAGAATGCTGCAGGGGTGTCAGCCATTCTACAACAAGGAATTAAATATAAAAATGGTCCATAGTTTTTTATTGTTCTGAGCATTTTTGGCCAGTACTTTAGCCATTCCCAAGGGTGTTGTAATTGATATATTTATTCTTTGTATGTTGTTCTACATAGTAGTTTTTACTGTGTGAATATTCTTGTGGAATAGTGACCATTTTCAGCAGTCACATGCCATGTGCAGTGTGTTGATGTGAGGGTCATATCTATTTTTGGAAAAAAATATTTTTTTAAAAATCAAAATTTATCTTCTTTAACTCAAAAAAAAAAAAAAAAAAAAAAAAAAAAAAATTGATTAAATCATCCTTGTCAGCCATATTCAATGAAAGATGCTTAAAAGAAAGCTTGCTGTCCAAATATATATATATAACTGTAATATTTCATGAATACACATGTTTGGGTAGATATACCCATTTTTTAAACAGTTTAAGGTTACATACACTTGCCTCTACAGTTGAATATGCCTTCTGGCAGGGTCCAAAACAGTGTCACCTCTTGTATGGACAACTAGCATTATACCTGGGATGTTCTGAGAATGCTCAGCCATAGAAGACTTTCACAGTCAAATATACATGGTGTGGTAGAAATATCTCCCACATAAGCAAAAACATTATTAATAATGTCTTACCATTATATGAGTGGTATTTGTGGGAGGTGTTTCTGCCACACCTTGTATAATACCAATGTTGACAATATAGATAATGGCTTTGTTATTATCCCCTGGATAGGGAGAGTAATTATGAGAGAATGTTTCAATTATTCAATTACCCACCAATCACAGTATATCAGTGACAAGATGTTTTATCAAGAAATCAGATATCATGAGTTCAGGAATATTAGGTTCATGTCTTCCCCGAATGTACTCATACAAAGACGACCACCTTGCACCAGTCAACAGGAAGAGTAATTATAGGGGAAGAGTTCAAGTATTATCAATTATCCATAAATCATGGCATATTGGTGACAAGACATTTTGTCAAGATGTATGATAAGACAAAGTTAAGGGTGAACAAGGTTCATGCCTTCACCAAAGGCATGCATACAAAAGGATAAGGACCATCCTGCACCAGTCAATTGACAGGAAGAGTAATTATGGGAGAATGATTCAATTATTCTTAATTACCCATCAAACATGTCTTATCAGTGACAAGACGTTTTGTCAAGATAACAGTTATGGGTGAACAACATTCATGTATTTCCAAAATACATTCATACAAAGAGGACCATCTGTACCAGTCAGTGGACTAAAAGAGTAACTATGGGGGAATGACTAAATTATTCACTTACCCATCAAACAAGGCTTATCAATGAAAAGACATTTTGTCATATTTAATTTAACAGGACAAAGTGCAGGAAGACAAATATTTATATAAAGTGAAAAGCAGCATTTCAAGCCAGTCAAAATTTAAAAACTTGTAAAATCTGAAATATTAGGAATGGAATTACAATTTTTATTAGTGAATACAGAAAAACTGAAATGCTTGAATGGCTGATATGAGGGATAGAGGGTGTGGTCTGCCAATAAGTAATCAGGGTGAGTTCACTTTTTTTCTATGAGAAAAGAAAAATTTAATCTATTTTCTCAAAACGATTGAAGTTAGATACGAGACTGCATTGCGTCTCTTTCAAAAATAATGTTAAGCTATAAAATACAGTCCACAAGGCTTCTACTGTATGTCAGGAAAAAAGAATGAAAAGAAAAAAGCATTGCTCCAATTAAAAAAAATGTAATCAATAAATTTCATCACTTAGAAGCCTTCAACAAATACAAGGGCTGTTTACAAAAAGGAAATGCGTGCACACACACACACACACAAAACATAAAAATATTTTTAAACATTCCAAATACAACCCTGTGTATTCAACTGTAAAAGTAAGAAATTTAGCTGAAATATATATATAAGGTTTTCTGCTAAATTTCTTGTTTTTACAATTGAAGGCTTCTATCTATCATTCTGTCTTTATATATATATATATATATATATATATATATATATACACACATACACTAGCAGTATAGCCTGGCGTTGCTTGGGTGCAATAAAAGCTTTAAAACTAATCCATGGTCCTGGAGCTCAGACTCTTTGGACGTTGGCATGAAAGACTAAAAAGCAATAGTTGTTTCCAGTTAAAGCGAAACCGTACACTGGAAGAAAAATGGATGGATGTAAGTCAAATTTTGATTTCCTGGTATCGATATCAAATTTTCTGCAATATTGTAAGAACTGCAACCTTGAAACTTCTGAATATCGTTTCTTATGTCTTTGTCTCTGAGCGTATCAAATTTGATTAAAATCGGACCACTCCTTCTATAACCCGATTTTTTCGATTATCGATTTTTGATATTTATTGGGGGTACCTCAACACAAAACCTAGCTAAGAACATTCGCAGACGCTTATAGTACAACTGTGTAAATTTTCAAGAAAATTGGTTCAGCTGTTTCGGAGTCTATAGGTAACAGACACACACACAAAGTTCCATTTATAAATAAGTTTAGATTATATATATATATATATAAGAAATATATTACATTGCATTGAGCACTGTTCTATTAACACCTGATAAATATTTTTATACTGATGTGTATCTGCTCATACATACATACATACATACATACACATATATATAATGTTGTCTTATGTCTATCACATGACTGGGAGTTTCATGTACTATGCAATCATAATATGCACCTGATTATTGCATAGTGCATGAAACTCCAAGTTATGCTATGGATGTAGGATAATATGCATATTTATTGTTATCTATATCTACCTACCCATTTACGATTGAGCTCTCTGGAGAAAAAAATTTTAAAAACAGTTTCCACTTCTGCTATATGCGTGACTCTTCAGAAATGAATTGAGTTCTTTCGGTGAATGGCGTGTGTATACACTGCTTATATACAACACGTTAAAATTTCCCTTCTCTGATTCCATGCGTCGATGGCTTAGGGAGTAGCGACTCTGACTGACACCAAATCGGTCGAGTTTCGATCCCGGCCAGAAGCAAGTGGATGCGTCTAGCCACACTGATGAGCTGTGATACAGCAAAACAGGCTTGTATGTAGATGACTAATATATATATATATATATATATATATATATATATATATATATATATATATAGTAATGTTCTTATTATTGGAGTTTATAATGAAAACATTTTTTGACTACACAAGAGCTATCATGTTTCAGTTCTATATCAGGCACCTTATGAGGTGATATACCTTATGGGAAGTTTTTTTGTCACACCCTGTATAACATCAACGGTATATCACCTGATGAGGTGTATGATATAGCGTCAAACCATGACAGCTATTGTGTAGTGAAAAAATGTTTTTATTATAAACTCCAAGATTAAAAATATTACTACAAATAATGCTCTATTATGTATCAAGCACTGTTAAAAAGTAAATGCAACGAATTGTGGAGTGTCATTCCATTAGTTCATATTACCACTTATATATATATATATATATATATATATATATATATATATATATATATATATATATATATATATATATATATAGGAAAAAGTGTGCATTAGACAGATCATCCAGTAATCGCTCCTTCCACTCGTCCGTATATAGTAGCAATTGACAGATTATTTTTTCATTTTTGTTATTTTTATATTATGCTTAAAATAATTTATGCATTTTGTACTGTTGTAAGGTTGATTTTTTTTCATCTTTCATTGTGTCTGTGAACATGTACACTTATGTGTGCATGTATATATATATATATATATATATATATATATATAAAATGCCACAGCTGATATAATGCTTTTAACTGTGTACAGATACTATACTGAGTCTTATCAAAAAGAAACACTTTGATGTATATCAGAATACACAGGTACTATACTGATCCCAAGTAGTAGTAGTGATTCATACAAATTTCAGTCAAGTCTGTTGTATTCACTTCATGCTAATGCTCTACAGGCATGAATCCTCTCAGGATTAAATAGCAGGATAGACTAAGCTCTGTATAGCATTGGTTGGAAGCCAGTCTAGAAAAAATCAATTCAAAACAGCAAACGGAAACTACTCCACTATTTTTTCCAAGATGTCATAGCAATTCATATTTAAAGCAAAAGAAACTGTGGAGAACCATGATCCATTATGCTCTGAAGAGAAATGGCATAAAAGTAAACTGGTTAAATAGCAGAATAGACTTACTTTTCTAATTTAACTAGCAGCCAGACTAGGAGGGGAAAAAAAAGAAAAAAAAACAAAACTTTGAATTCAAAGCTATTCAGAAAGAAATGTGAAACCACTACTTTTTCCAAGAAAGAAATTCATAGATAATAAAGAAAATGAATGTGTAGTGGCCATGATCGTTTATATCCAGAATGGACATAAAATAAAAAAAATAAAATGAGAGAGAGAGAGAGAAAAAACTATGTTAGTAAAAAAAAAAATAAATAAATAAATAAATAAAGGAGTCTTTTATACTTAGAATTGACATCCTGTGTTACTTTTCAAACAGGAGAGAAATTACCTCTTAAAAGTAAATTCAAAATCAATCTTGCATATAAATGTATTATAATTTTTGCTTTTCTGCTTTCCTATCAGTAAAAGAGATTTTTTTTCAAGTTGTTTCACAACCTAAAAATCTATTTTTCTAATATGACAAGAGACTGACATATATGAAAAGAATTCAATTTAATTTCTCCTGCTTTGCCATATAATTTTACAAGGTAGCAATATTTCTACTGACACCTGGAAAATACAATTTGTAAAAAGCAACAAGTAAAGAATAGATATTTAAAAATTGCAGAATCCATGATGAAATATTGTGCTATTTTATTCAGAGCCTTGGTGATATTTTTTGCATGTTCTATCTTTTTCTTTTTGCTTTTTTTAAAATTCTGGCAATGAATTGGATCGTAATTCAAGACTATTTTTAGATGGTAGTGAAGCAATTGTCCTGGAACAACTGACAAAATATTTTTGCCAATATGACATCATACATTGAAAATGATAGCATTGGAATCTCATTGGAAAATAGTTACATTTTTAATTAAAATAAATTTTTAAAAAATCACAAGGAATTAATAATGCCTGGATGCTAACAGAGTAAAAAATAGCATATCTCATTCCAATTTATAAATATAAAAGAACTTTTACATTTCAAAACATTAGACAATTTATAGATAATAAAAGAAAGGAATCTGTGGAGAGCCATGATCCATCTAGAATGGACATAATATTTAAAAAAAAAGATAAACGTGGAGAGAAAGAAAAAAATATGTTAGAAAAAATAAAGGCACCTTTTATAATCAGTATTTACATCCCTTTATTTGTAAGAGATTTATAAGGTCCTCATATAAATCCAAGATAATCTTAGAATTATTAGACCTCCACCTCCTATAAAAAATACAACAACTCATCTTGTTCAAGTTTCAGTGAGAACCATTCATGTTTGCACTCATGTTTTTGGGAAAGGTTAACAAAACTCATCATCCAAATTTTGATGAATAGAAAATGTAGTAGAATCAGGCCAAGAACAGTGTGGTTTTGTCTTGACAAAGGAATGTGATATTTATGCTCAGAATGTTATCAGAAAGGGCAATACAAATGCAAAAGGACATTTACCTGTATTTCAAAGATTACACAAAGGCATTTGACGAAGTATGCCACAAAGACTTGATAGAAATGCTTGGCAACCTTGACATATTCAAGAAAGACATTAAAGTAATCAAGAACCTCTACTGGCAGCAAACTGACTGCATATGGGCAGCAAATGAGTTCAAGGATGTGTCTTATCACCAGATCTATTCAACATATACAGTGAAACAATTTTGAGAACCCTACAAATCATGTCAGAATTTGTCACTGGTGACCACAGTCTGAACAATATAAAATACACAGAAGACACAGTGCTAATAGCAGACATGGAAAGAAAAGACTGCATATAAACTACAAAACTGAATGCAAGTATATCAGTAAAAGGAGAAGCCCAAAATGCCAGCTACAGGCTGGGGATTCTAAAATCAAGCAGTTACAGAAATTTAGATACTTAGGAAGTGTTTTAATAGAGGACAGAAAGTGTGACACTGATATCTGAAGACAAATTGGCATTCAAGAAGCTGAGTAGAGTATTGAGAGACAGAAAAATTTTGCTGGAAACAAAGAGAGTGCTGGATTGTTATGGGATGTCTATTCTTCAATACGGCAGTGAATGCTGGACAATCTCACCAAAGATGAAAGGAAGACTTGAAGCAACCAAAATATGGTTCTACAGAAGGATGCTGAGGATACTGTTGACTGAACATATGAACAATGACAAGGTTTTGGAAAGGATGGAAACAAAAAGGAAACTAATACTTAACATCAGGAAAAGACAACTAAAGTTTCTGGGACATGTAATGTGGAAGGAGGCCTTGGAGAATATGATACTCACAGGTCAGATAGAGTGCACAAGAGACAGGGGAAAGCAATGTGTAATATATTTGATAGGCTTGAGCAAATGGATGGCAGAGCAGGGTTTGGAAGGGGTAACAGGAGAAAGCATGTTAAGAGCTACCAAGGGTAAGGAGATGTAGAAGGCCATGATTGCCTATATCCTGAAGGGACATGGCAAATCGAAGATAAATCACCTCTCTCTCCCAATATAAGGTTAGATAGAAGAGTACTTGCAACATTTTCAAAAGTAATTTAAAAAAAAATCATTTTCCCCCAAACAAGGCAATAAAAGCAACTAAGATGCAAGGGGTTACTAACTGTTAGAGAATGTGAGAAAAACTACTATTAAGGAGAGAGGACAACATAAGAACAATCAAGTAAACAGAAGATAACAATTAACATTGCATTTAAATTTTTGATGATCAAAGTTGACTAGGAAGCAAGAAGCTGGAAGTGAGTCCCTCAAGTGAAAAGTGTAATAGAAAAAAACTGCTAGCATAGAAATTAGTTATATCTAGTCATTTCAACTCTAAAATGATCAGACCTTGCTGCCAATCTAGTACTGCACTTACATTTGTAAAATCCAGGTACCATAGAGGTAATATTTATTTTGTAAAAATGCAAAAATATAGCACAAAGCCAAAAGTGGGTACGGAGAAGGCTGATCTTCATCTGTCTTGTAATTGAACTTAGCTAACCACAAATACTAATCCAAAGATACCACAGTATTCCTTACACCAAAACAACACATTCTTACTACAGCTTTCACAATACCTCAGTGTCTCTATAGCAGAAAGTTCATTGAAAAAATTACCATGGAAATATTTATAGAAAAGGCCCAATTAAGCTGTGTTACAAAAAAAAATGAACTGAAGCCAAGATGCCAGGTCAGAACCAATAACATTGTAGATTATTTTTGGATTGTATCAAGAATCTCTAAATATATAGCAGAATCACTAAACCAGATGCAGCAACAATATTCAAAGCAAGGGCGAATGGTAATCAACATAAGAGAAAGTTATACTGATAGAATAAAAGTAGAGGGAATAAGTCTGGCTAAAGATGGGATGACCATGAGGCTAGCATTGATTTTTTTATGACTCATCAACCCTTTAATATTCAGGATTGTAAGAATAATTAACTTTTTAATAAAAATGGCATAAACAATTTTTTGAGAATAATGATTTTTCCAGATACAAGTCTTACTGTTTACCCTACAGGCTGTTTTGAATTCAGCATTAAAACTTTATTCAATCTTGGCCAGATAGGTGCTTCACCAGCTCCAGGTGAGTTTGGTTGATGTGTACATGATATGCATGCACCAACCATATTTTTTCTATCTCAGGATTGCCCTAGAGGAATAAAAATTAACATTTTTGCACTAGAGCTGCCGATTGTGTGAAAGAATAAAACTGATAGTAGTGGTCAGTTACTGTGCACCAGAAATTTAATTGATAATAAATAAATATAAATATATATATATGTGTGTGTGTGTGTGTGTGTGTATATACACACACACACGTTTTGTTATAGATGACTGACAAAGTACTGCAATTAACTTTTTTATTTCTTGCGTTTGTACTAGTGTTTTCTTTTCTGGACACAAAGTGTGTAAAAAGTACTCAAATGTTCTGCATATCTGGCTGCTTTAATTTTTCAGCCATTATCAATAATGATTTTTATTTTTAACTGAATGTCTATATATATATATATATATATATATATATATAGGTATCTGAAGTTATAGGAATGTTTTATTTTCCAAATACAGTCAGCATGTGGC
Organism: Ascarosepion bandense; assembly: GCA_037127315.1. Taxonomy (NCBI): domain Eukaryota; kingdom Metazoa; phylum Mollusca; class Cephalopoda; order Sepiida; family Sepiidae; genus Ascarosepion; species Ascarosepion bandense. Next base: position 50,556 of record JBBBDQ010001972.1, read on the forward strand.
TGTTTTTCAAGTTAATGTTATTGAGTGTTGACTTGTTTCTTTATTATTAAGGCTTTTATTATTTTTAATCTTCTTTTACATGTGGATGAAGTTATACTTGTGTTTTCTACTAGTACGTTGCAGATGGATTTTGGTAGGTTCCTTTATGTGTCTAAATGTGTGCTAATGAGCTAAGGTTAGATAGGTGTAACATGAGTTGTCAAGATAGGCTTTGTAGTGGTATAACCAATACAATTAATTATTTATAAGTTTGGTTTGATTAGGAATACAGTTCCTTAAGAAGCATTTGAACTCATAAATAATATTGGTTCTCTGTAATTTAGATCCACAACATATATATATATATATATATATAGTATGTTATAACATATAAAATGACACACATTTTCATAACAAAATCTTTCATAAATAATTAGGCTGGTAGAAATATATATACTGTTTAATTAAAAACAAAATATCTACTCAAATATGAGTATTCATTAAAAAATAATCTCCAAACAAATAAAAATCAAATATATCAGTTGTTAATTTCATTAATTTCTGGAACTTTTTGTTATATACATGAGTTGAATATATGAACTGGAAACTTAAGTTTTCTTATAAAAGAACTGGATGCCATGCACTAATGAGTTAAATAGACAGCATTTTCCAAAAAAAATACTGCTGCTTTGAGGAACAGACTCAAAGCAGCAGGATGTTTTCTCAGTCACTACAATCTTGAACTCCTCAAGTCTAGGATTAACTGTTAACTTTCCTGAATAGCCCCATAAACTTCACTTCTTGCCCTTTCTTACACTCATACAAAACTACACAGTAACCTGCTACTTTGAGTGGCTCTTGGGCCATATATTTGGTGAAAATCAGTATAAAAAACATTTCAACTTAATGCAGCTGTAAGTTTTGTAATGACTAAGAAATATACATTTTTTTTCTACAAAAAATTTAATTGTGTCTTTCTTTCTATAGGTATTTTTTTGAAAATTTTATTTATTTGTTATGCAAATTAAATCATAACATTGTAGATTTGGGTGGGCTCCCTTTGTATCCTGGCAACCAACATTTTTAGACGTAGTCCACTATGACAAACAAACATTGATACATAGTAGTATACAATAGAACCTGTTTGATTATGTATTTTTACTATATTATGCATTGGGAATGTCATTAACTTAGTCTGTACTGTGGGGCATCGGATCAAAGCCAAAATGGTGGCGCTCATGTCAAATTGTGGTTAGAAACTTTAATCATTTATTTCCATTAAATGGTAATTTTTTATTTTTCAACCCAAAACAGGTCAGCACAAGGCAACAAAAGGAAAGAATACAATAACACAGCAGTGAAATACTGCAAATTTTTGAAAAGAGGAAGTATTTTTATTTAAATTTCAGACTAATGTACAGTGAGGATTGAAGTCCTTGCAAAGTAGTCATAGTCTGTCAGATAAGATAGATTTACTCCTGAAAGTATAAGTTAAGTCAAATTATTGAACTTGTATTGCAACAAAAAGGTGTGATCCAGGTGAAATTATTTTTGACTGATGCATTGTGGGTTAAATTTTCACCCAATATTGAAATTTTGGTATATTCAGGGTCAGTCATTTTTAATACTACATCTTCATATATTGAAGATTATTGGGGTTCATATTTTATTCTGGCTTTTTATTCAGTTCTAAGTCTCATAAGATTTCATCCTATTTTGAAAGTTGTATCTCCAGTTGGATCATTTTTAATAAAACATTTTCTTTCTTTTTACCTTCACAAAACAGGGAGCACAAAGACTTACATCCTGTCCTACCATTTTGTTTAGTACCCTGTTTTGAAAAATTTCATCCCATTTTTAAAGGATCTACATTTGTTTGGTTAGTAATTTTTAATTCAGTTTTTTCATCTTCAGCTATAAGGGAGCTAAAATGCTTACATGCTGTCCATCATTTTATTCAATAGAGATCAACCAATGTCAAAATATTTCAAAATGGAAATCTGCCTTGAAGCATTCAGAAATGACAATTGGAATAAAAGCAAATTCTGAATGAGAAACAGACCCCCACTCCCCAAGTAAGGATCAGCATATGCCAAGTGGATCTGCAGCTGGAAGGAACTAAAATTTTGATATTGGAGAAAAAAATTAGTAAGAAAACAGTTAAAAGTTCAATAATGTAATTTTGGATTTTAAAAAAAAAATCAATTTTTCTATTTTTAGAAAGCAAATTCCAATGAGAGATTTTTTTCATCTCTACAAATAAGGGTTGCATGATTTGGCTACAAGCAGCGATCTAAGTGATATTTGAAAACCCATTGTCAATAAATTTTGACTTTCTTATGAGAAGGCTAAGTTAGTTGAACTTATTTACACTATTTACATTTAGACTATTGTTCTCATCAGAGTTGTTGTTATCAAATTGTTTCAGCCACTGTGCCCATCGACCTTCATCAGGTGTCTATCGATCCAGGTAAACTATGGGGAATTTCGAACTAAACCCATGATTTAATCTACAGGGGTAGAATGTTCTTGTTACACTGCCCATATGCAGGAAGATTTTGTCTAGTTGAAAAAGGCACTTAAACACAACAGGCAGTAAGTATAGGTCCTTGGCTTGTGCTGTGCACTGGCAAAACAGTGGTATGATGTAATATCAAGTGATACTTTGAAATGAGAACACAACCAGCAACAGATAAGTGCTGAAAAGTTCTGAGACCAACCCACTTCTCAAAAATGAGCAGAATGTGGGTTGAAACATGAATGAAAGACTCTTGTTATTTGGTGTTGATCTCTGTGTTAACTCTTATATACAAATGCTCTGGTATTAAGCATTCTTACCTAAGTATACTTATGGATAGGTACGCAAATACACATATTTTTCTGGTGTTAATAAAACAGTGCCCAACATAATATCACAGAGCTATAAAATATATATTAATAAATATGCATATTATCCTACATCTATATGATGACTGCAGAGTGTATGAAACTGAGTTGTGCTACAGACATAGGATATATATATATATATATATATATATATATATATATACACACACACACACACACCAATTTGAAAAGGAAGAAAGCATAGTTTTTTTTTTAATCAACCTTAAGGAATCTTTCATGTCAACACAGCCAGAAAAAAAACTGTTAGCAAAAAAAAAAAAAAAAAAAAATGCCCTGTTGCCTTTTCAAACTGGTATTTATGCTTTGTGGTATCAAGTCTATATCTGAAAAAATAAACATAATATATATACAGATAGCGGGTGCAATGGATAAATTGTCATCTAAATTACACAAAAAAAATTTAAGATAACACTGACATCTCCTTTTATGAAAATTACACAAAATATCTTGAAATACTAAAGAGTAAAATTTATTCAATAAAATCACCATTGGCTTTATTAACCATAGCCTCTAGATGACTTTGGAATCTCTTGCAACTATTCTAGATGATTTCCTTGTTTAAGTTGCTGAATGTTGCCATAACCCTTGCCTTCATTTCATCTTTGGAGTTACAAGTTTTGTTGGTTTCTTGCTCAACTGTACCCCACACATGATAATCAAGGGAGATACAGTCTAGGTAGTTAGGTGACATGGTCACATAAATTGTCTGACAGCCATGAAAATGTTTTCCTGCTTGTGTGGCGTGGTGCAGGGTCCTGTTGCCAGATATAGGGTATCCAGCAGTCAAGGTAGTACTACCTCCCCAAGGTACTTGATGTAGGCCTCTGTGTTGAGTCATGAAGCCCTGTGTGAAAATGAATGAAGTCATAATGTTGCCATCACTAGTGATCACTACAAGCATCTTCATAATCATCATTAGACTCGTCCAACACTTTCCGAATCCTCTGAATCTTCCAGTGTGAATGTCAAGCAGTACAGCCACCATTTTTAAATTTCTGGCAGAGTGAATTGCTGCATGGTGCTCTTTTTTTCTTACAGTGCCCAACTGACCCTACTATATTGTGTAGTTGACAAAAACAAACAACACGCATGTGCAAAATTAAGAATATGAAGTGGTGACAATTTATCCATCGCACAAGGTGTCCCATAATGATGGGACATATTTTAAATGCAAGTATTTTGGATTATAAAAATGACATACAGTGTTAAATATACTTATTATACAACTGATATACAAGAGTTAACCATATTACTTAAGATTTTGATGATTTCCACAGGTATCTGATATTTCTTTTGCTGGTGGAAGATGCTCATAATGTTGTGAACTCCAAAAGAAATTGCATATGAAGTGGAAGCATACTTCAACAGCCACTGTTGCTGCCCAAAAGGAAATTCTAACAGCATTTTGGAAAGCTAAAGGCACTATCCCAAAAGATGATCCTGCATACTATAAAAAACATCCATAAGGCAGGCAATGCCAACTGCGTTTGAAATAAGACAGTGATCTCGTGCATGTTCTCTTCATGGTGGTGACCATCTTGGGAATGTAATCTTCAAACTTTAGATATTATGTTGAACTTTTGTATATCAGTTATGAAATAAATATATTTGGTACTTTGTTAGTTTTATACTATAAGATAATTGCATTTAAAATGCCTGTCATCATTATAGGACACCATACATATATATGACTTATGCCCATACCATGCTGAAACATTGGTTCTCATATGATCACTGAATGTGGAGCCTGCTCAGTACCTAGATGAGAGACTTCTGTAAGCTTAAATGTGTGGGTGGTATAATGGATAGCACCTTGGAATTGGAAAGGCATGTTTGAGTTCCAGTCAAATTCATTACATTCACTTGTATACAAATACCCTTGGGAAAATATGAATCCATCAACTTTGAGCAAATAGAAGTACAAACTGGGCCCTATAGGGATGGAAACTCCTATTCAGAAATGCTTGCAATTGCTGTACCGCCTGACACACAGTACAAGGCATGGTGTTATGATGGAGAGAGGGTGCATAGTAGAGTACAGGCAATTGACCACTTTAAACAATTCACTTGTGCACATTGTTCAGTAAAAATTTAGAATTCACTGAACCCTGATGTATTGCTTTGTACAGAAAAAACTATTATATATACACACACACTCTATCGGCCATAATTATTAGGGCACCCAAGTTTTTAAAAAAATGATGTATTTCATACTATTTTTAGTATTTATTACCAAGTGGATAATTTAAAATGAAAATAGAATGGCTCTTTTGTTATTATTTTGCAAAATGTTACAAGGCAGCCATCTAACCTTCACAACTAGAACCCACCATGTCACGTACACAGTTGCAAACTACTCACACTTCCTCTGTATTCCATTGGCAAGTAAGTTACACTCTTTCCTCAAATCATGGCACTATGGAACACACTCCCAAGAAGATGTTTCCCCAATCACTACAATTTTGACGCATTCAAGTCTAGAGGCAACCATTATCTTCTTTTTCTGGCAATAAAGATGAGAACAACAGTCTAAACAATGTAAAAGCTATAATGAATCAATCAAGATGTATTGTAAATTCCTTTTTTTTTTAAACTCTCATTGAGAGAAAGAAAAAAAAAGAAGAAAATCCTATGCTGTCAAGATTCCCAAATTTGGTTATGATGACCATCTTCTTTTGTGACATTTTAATGACAAATGTGTGTGACAGCAAATTAGGGATCCTCAGTGACAGTCAAACATTCTTAGTTTTGGTTAAATTCAAAATCAAGTGAAAGGCTAAGTTACTCCTGTTTCAGTTATGAAGTGTATGTGGGGAGGGGTTAAAGGATAAAATAACCGATAACAGGGTGGCAAAGAGAAAAGGAAAGAGATAAAAAAAAAGTAAAGAGGGAGAATGGAGAGATGGGAAATAGAAAAAGAGAGGGAAGAGAAACGGAAAGAGTTGAAGAAAAAGAAGAGAGCTGGGAAAAAGAAAAGATGCAAAAGATAAAAGGTAAAAAAACCGTTAAAGAAAGAGGAAAGGAAAAAAAGAGACGGGAAAGAAGGGAAGAAAAAAAAACAGAGAAAAGAAAAGAGGAAGAAACGAAAAAAGATAAAGAAAGGAAAGAGGAGCATTTCTATGAAAATGAATACCACAGACTCGTCGGAAATTTGAACCTGGCACACCAATTCCACTTTCTGTGCTGATAATTGTTAACGTTACACAGTACACACCCGCATCCATAGTGTGTATGTGTTTGTAACACTTATCGCGAAGATTACACTTTACAGTGATTCTTTGCCGGGGAACAACACTTTGATCATCGGCAGAGAGTAGAAATGATCTGATTCTAGGCAGAAGTACTGAGCCATACGTAAACTGTCATTTAAAAAAAAAAATAATAATAATACGTAGAAAGAAAATTTCACAAAAGAAAAAACTCCTTTCTTGCTAACGTTAACGAAATGAATTTCTATATGGATTCTAATTCAACAGTATTAAATAAATAATGTTGTTTAAAAATTTGGTTTTAAATTTTCCCACAAACCACGTTAAAAAAAATGTGCAAATTTTTTTTCGGGGTGGGGGTTGGCGGAATTTCAGTCTTTTACGCACCCCCACCATATTTAAATGTGAGATTTAGTTCGTATTTTCTTGATTTCAAATGAAAAAATTGTTGGAAATTTTCCAAGTTAAGTGTGAATGAATGAAATGTGCACTTTTCAAAACTAAGTTTTTATTAGCTGACACAGGAGAAAACGTGTCAAGTTTCCAATCCATCCAACAACTTTGAAAATGACGCCAGGAAGATATGGTTAAGATAAGAAAATATACCTTTCTTTTTGAACAAATTATGACCAATTTCTCTAAAATTCGTATTTTATTGATTTCAAATTAAAACATGGTGATTTTGTAATATTTCAGTTTCACTTTCAGTGAAATTTTTACTGACCCAAGTCTCTATTGACGCCAGTATGAAAGAAGTTAGTTTTTCACGAAATTTTATTATTTTTTTTACATGAGTAAATTTAAATTGATTTTATTTTTTTCTAATTTGAAAAATGAAAATTCAAATCATACCATTTGAATTTAATTGAATCTTAATAATTATTAATGAAAAAAATACTGACGTTAAAAAATAGACAAACTGGAAAATACCAAGCTGCATTTAACTTCCGCATTTATTTTAAAACTTTAAACGCGGAAGTTAATTTTTAAAACTAATTAAATAAAATTTATTTAATCAGATTTTTTTATCTCTTTAGAATAGATTTATTTTAGAAAAACATCTGAAAAAAAATGAGAAGAAAGTAAAAATTTTAAAATATTAATAAAAAAAAAAAATTACCCTTAAAAAAATAATTGCGATGACAACCCTAAGTGCCCGTTTTAGTTGACGACTGCTAACAAAGAAAAAGAATACTAGAGAAAAGAAAATCGGAACTTGTATGGCTTTGAAGATAAAAACAAAACAAAACTGGTGCTATAAAAAACTTGACAGCAATCGGAAATATTAAAAAAGAAAGAAAGACATAGGTGACGATGAGGCAAAAAAAACCTGTTTTGTTTGTCATATGACTGAAAAAAAAAATTACAACATTCAGAATTTTCCAATTGAAATACATTCTGATCTTCTTAATCGTTAGAAAGGCCGTTTCTTTAATAATAGAAATAAAGTTTATTTTTTATTATTATTAAAAACAAAAATAAAATTACTCGCAATACGAGAGACAGGTAAAAAAAAAAATAACTGATTTACCGGGGTTAAAGATGTCAAGTTAGAAAGCAGCTGACAAGTCTCGGAAGGAAAGAAGAGAAAAATACCATTTCGTGACTATGGAAACAAGGAAAGGCCATAAATGAGTCATTGAATTCAAAGAAAGAATTCCAGTTTCGATTCACTGCAGTAACAACAACATTTTCTAAGCATTGAAAAAGGTTGGGCATTTTTTATTATTAAGAATAAATTATTCATGACAAAAACATTAACAAAAAATAACACACACACACACAAAGGAAAACAAAACTAAAAGTAATTTTTACAAGAAAAAAATGAATGAAATCTTATTTTTTATGAAGAAGCTGATTCGATCGATGACATTCCATTTTTAAAGATCCGTTTTTCTTAAAATGGCTGAAAAAAGATCCTGATGCTATGCGAAGTTGATGCTAATGTTAAATAATTACCCATTTAAAAATAAAATGTCTTTCCACCTTATTTCTTTTGGAATCAGGATGGTCTACAAATCGAGAAAAATCCTAGAGGCATGATAAAAGTAAAAGACCTTTTTAAGCAAACTTAAAAGTTAAAGTTTACCAAATTAACATCAACAATATATTTTCATAAATTCATTTAAATCAAAAAGAAAAGAAAGTAAAACTGTTGAGAATGAAAGCAGGATTTTTTTTTTTGAATGGTGGTGGTGGGGGGCACATGATGGAAATCGAGTTTCTGTACACAACAAAAAACACATGACGATTGTGAATCTTAAAAATGAACATAATAATAAAAATTAAATACGTCGTGCCGTGAGTTAGTGAGGCACAAGGCTACAATATAGTGGGTCACCCGCTAAGGATCAGACACTTCGTTTGGAATGGTTCGGAAATGAAAATGATCGAAAATACAGCGAGAGCCCCGAATATATGCTTAGCTTTTTAAATGGATGCTACAACTCACTCGCAATGGCTTGCGAGATCACTAGCTTAGCTAAGCAGGGACACATATTTTATTTTATCAAGTTTTAAACGGATCTGACACAAGGTCAAGATAGAAGAGCACTTCAAAGCGAACGAGTTGCTAATTATCAATAGAGAGAGACAAAGACTGACCGAAACTGATAGGGGCACAGATGCCGGTAAAACTGCTCGCTTGATGGTGATGTAGTGATGGGATGCCGATTAGGATTCAATACATCACCCAGAGATTAAAAAGGAATCTTGTACATTTTGAAATGGTGCCAACAAACAAATCTGGAACAAGAATAGCCAACTATTATCATTAATTCTATTAATAATAATATTAACATTGTTGTTAAAAAGTCTCCTATTGTCATGTCGATGCACAACTACAAACAGAAAAACAAAAACATCATCTTTTTATGGGGGGGTCATCGGTATTTAACGTAGGCAAAACAAAGGATTTGTTGTAATGAAATTTTTTTTTTAAAAAGAAAGCCTAGTTTTTTTGTTTTTTTTTAAATCCACAGAAAAAAAGTCGGATTTAGTTTGTTATTGATTCTGGAAGAAAAATCCCATTTGAAATAAGGAAGCCAAAAAGATGAAGAAAATGAGGGAAAGTAAAATTTGGCTACAATGATAAATTCCTTAAGTGACATTACCTTTGCATTTTTACAAGATGGGGAAATTGTCACATAAAATTTAAAACTATCACTAAGTTGTAAAACAGTTTATGCAATTTAAACTAAAAATAAAGAAAACCGGGTAAAAAAATTAAATTTAAAAATTTAAAAAACGAAGTAGAAAAAGGAAAGACAATTTTTCGGTTCAATGGTAGAGCAGAGGAACACACAGAAGATTCTGTGAAGAATTAAAAAAAAGACAGAGAGAGTCAAAAATGGTTCATTCTTTGAAATCAACCTGATTTTTTAATTTTAGAGGATCTATTGTGGCTGGTGTAAAAAATGAAAGAAAAATAAATAAAAAGAATTCCTCTTTAAAAAGTTATGCTGGTGTGTTTAAGTTTTACTTATTTGATCAACCTGCTTAGCTTAGCTTACAAATTCCGATAAAGAAATTGTGCTAAAAAATACTGAAAAAAAGAAATACTAAATAAAGAAATGTTTTTTTTTTCTACACACAAACTTTTTTTATTCAGTTACAAGATCTGCAATTTTTTAGAATAATTTGAAAAATAAAATAAAAATAAAGTTTTTTTTAAGGTTATAGCAAAATTTTGAAAATTACCAGACACTATAAATTTTACTTTTACAGTATTTTTAAAATTTTATTTTAACATTTAAATGACCTGTTCGTTATTATTCTTTTCAATTCTTTTTCTCTTTTTAATTAGCAGCTGCGTGAAGCGAGGGCCATAGAAACCCGCGGTGAGCACTTTTTTTTTTTTTTTGCTTAGACATTTGATTTTAATGTTAAGCCTAACAGAAAAATAAATAAAAAAATAGTTATTGACTAAATTTAGTAAAAGAGAAAGTCTTAAAAACAATAAAAATACAACAACAAAAAAGAAAAAAGATAAAAACATGCTGTTTAATCATCAGCGACAAAACAAGATAAATATTTAAAAGGTTTTCTAGAGAGACTCTGAGTCTACAACACACTGATGAGGGGAGCTACTTGGAAGCAGGTTTTTAATTAACCGCTTTCTTTAAATCCGATTAAAGAGGCTCGGGATTTTTTTTAATACATTGCATTATAGAATCCAGTTGTTGGGAAGGCAAACACAACCGAATCTTTACCGGTAAGCAAAGCGAATAAGCAACATTTTTAAGATCACAGTAGTTTTTTGCACTTACCGTCTCTACAGTTGATGATCCGACATGCTTACTACATGTCATGTGACTGGAAGGGGGTAGGGCGGGGCAAAGTCTGGTCATGTGACAGGCTGAGATATAAAAGGCGTGTCCACGTGCCCTCCTTCCTCAGACATGATCCTCGCTGCCGGGTGCATAACAACAGGGTATCCTTCCTTCTTTCTCTCTCTCCCTCTCTCCCCTTTCTCTATACTTTTATTGTTTGTTTGCGTCCTCTTGTCTTTGTGTTATGCGACCCCTAAAATAAACTAGGGAGATACTGACACCGGCCCTCGTATCTGTGCAGCTGTAAAAAAGCATGATTTTCGTGTAATTCTTGTGTAAAATTATTGCTTCCCTCCCAACCTCTCTTCTTTCCCCTGTCTCTGAGTCGAAATAATTTTACTAGGGAAGATGGATATTAAAATGGTCATAAGTCATTCATGATGTCTTAAGATGTCTTATTTTATTTGAATATTCCCGCTGATTTAACACAAGCATATTTGTGCTCAAACTCGTTTTTAAGATTTCTATTGGAGTTATTGTTATTATTCTAATCTTCCATTAACCGGTTTTTACAGTGATACACTTTTTGAGGGTTTATTGTTAATCACACACACACACACACACACACACACACACTATTTTTATTTAGTGGATACTTGTCTTTGAACAGACGTCCTGTTTTTTCTTAAAAACAGCGTGTACTGTATTACATCAATCAGTACACACTCGAGAAAAATTAAAGAAAATACCGGAGAGCAAATTTTCTTTCAGTTTCCAAGGATGCGCAGACTAGTGGACGTAACACTATTAAAGAAAAGAAAAAAACATCAGGTATCTCTATTCAAAAACAAGTGTCTACTAAAAATAACTTTTGTTGAAGTATAATGTCGGATTAAAAATAAAAATCCATTAATTCTTTAATATGGGTATTTGCGTAGCAATCTCTCTCTATTATACACAATTCATTTTAAAAATGACTGACAATGTCATGCGGTGAAAAGTAAAAAATAAAATAAAATTATCCTTGAAAATGACTAAAAGAATAGCCGAAAGCGCTTGGACAAACAGAATATTTAGCCAATTTCTACATAATTTATGTCCATAAAAGAAAAAAATTATAAAAGCACAAAATATTATATTCTACAGAGCCAAATATAAAAATAAAACAAAATTTCGATGTTTAAATCCGTTGAATAGCCACGAGGACTTCCTCGCTTCTTCAGCAACGGCGAAACGAAAAATTTTTATTTAATCAAATTCAGCTGCCAAAAGATTTTATACCGGTAGATGTCCAAAAAACAAAAACATTCAACCAAAATAAAATGAGGTGGGATTAATTATTAATCATTATATATATTAATCATTAATATATATATATATATATATATATATATATATATATATATATATTGTAAATCGCCTGAAGACACCAGATGGTAGAAACTTGGGTTGCGTAATATAACTCGTTTACAAATGAAAAATATTCAAAAGTTCTACAATATCATTGTATTGAATTGAACACTTTTTAATACAACTGTGTATTGGTCTTAATTACTACCAAAAACTATATAACAACACAAAGCAACCGCTCCTAAGGTATGATACAATAAGAAAGTGCTCGATACAAAATTGAGCAAGAAGAAAGTAGAGCAAAATCTACTTAGCAAATAAGCTGTCGCACCAAGCTACCTGGGTTTCAACCATAAGGTTAAGGTATCTTCAGTTGAAAACCTGGATAGCTTGGTGTGACAGCTTGTTTGCTGAGTATTAATACTTAAGTTACTATATATATATATATATATATATATATATATATATATATAGTGATTTTTATTTATATATCAAGAACAATTTTATTTTTGGAGGAAAGATATATGACAAAGTGGATAAAGTTTTCGTGTGATGCGTTTCGTCCTTTAGGACTTAAATCATTAAATCAAACTAAGTTTGTTTGTGCATGAAAGTACACATGCGTACGAACGAAGAACTCTTGGAGCTAAAATTTTAATAACAAATTATTCTTTTATTTATATATTCAACTTCTTCTTTATGTACTGTGTATCCTCAGAACGCAAGCGATCATGGTTCTCCGCAACTTCATGTTCCTTGTAGATCTTACTGCCTTTTTTTTTCTGTTATTTCTCACTGTCCCGTCATCAATTTACTAAAGCTCCCTATATGTTGCTTTCCTCTGTCCCTCTATCTCTCCCGTGAGTATCAGATTTCAAAGCTCCTACGACTAGTATATATATATATATATATAGCAATTCCTCTTTTATGCAACTTTCGTTAAAAATAAGGTTCTGTGGTTAAGTATATTTTATATAATTTTTCATGTGATCTTATAATCTTTTTCTTTTCAGGAGACAAATTATATAAAACTTGCCCCAATGTCTTGTTTATTCGAGTGCTTTCGGCTATAATTTTAACAATTAAAAAGGATTCATTTTATTTCATTTTTAATTGAGTATATAGATTGTTTTATGTATGTATCTAAAGATATAGAAATGTTTTATTTTACAAACACAATCAGCACGTTGTGGCCATGTTTATAGTTGATATTACTGAGTGTTGTTTTTTATTAATAATGCTTCCATTATTTTTATCCTTTTTTATAATGTGGATAATGCTATTATATATATATATATATATATATATATATATATATCACAAAAAAGCAATAAGTTTAAAAGAATAGAAACGTATGTAGGTTTTTTGTTCAATGCATACGCAGCGACACAAGCATCTAAAACCAAAGAAACAGACACACAAAAGAAACAGACACACAAAAGAAACACACTTATATACAGACACAGATGAAATAGGCGCGCGCTTACACACACACACACACACATACACACACACACACACACACACACACGAAATACGCGTATATGCTTTTTTCTTCTCTGTCCATATGTCTGTTTCTTCTGGGTGTAGGTGTATGTCTGCGTGTGTAGGAATACACGACTGAAAATTCCGTGCAATTATCTACTACACCACCCACACATCCAAGCTTACAGCACGAATGTTGCTCAACTTTGGTGATCGTATGGGAACCGGCGTTTCAACCTGATGTGGTTGTAAGATTTAGAGCACTTGGTATTCCCAAGCGGTTACTCACCTAGGTAATGACTACGCTCGACGTTGCTTAACTTCGGTGATCGTACGAGAACAGGTGTTTCAGCGTAATGTGGCCGTAAGCCAGAATGGAGTTGATTTCCTTTGCCTTCTCCATAGCTTTAAAGTACCAGACTCTTGTTATGCTCTATCTTTAGAAAAATCAGATCAGTCCAAAAATGGTGTTCTGTTGCCATATCTGGACTGGAGCTGTCCAGCCCTTCCTTTCCGCCCTTGATTGAGTTTAAAAGGATCGACGCGGTCATGTGGGCGATGGATTATTTCCTATTATGCAACCCCTATCCTCTAAACGAGATGTCATATGTCACTCGCTACGCTATCGCTATTTCTATAGCAAATGTGCTCACTAGCTACATTCATATTCATATTTTCACCAGTCCAGACCATTACATATCACTTACACTGGGACTTATGATCCCCCCCTTTTTTTATATTCTGTTAATAAGAAAGGAGTTCCTTTCAAACAGCTTCTTCCCATGAACTGCTGCTTTGGGAAACAAACCCTCAGGAGGATGTTTTTTCCAATCACTACAATCTTGATTTTATCAATTGTAATATTAACCATTATCTTCCTTATCCTCATGAACTGAACTTCTTGCCTTTTTCTATGCTCATACAGCTCTACACAATAACACATCTACCTTAAGTGGCTCTTGGGTTTTGTATTATGTGAACATTACTATTAAAAAAATTACCAGCAATACATTTGACCTTTAGAAAAACAACTTTAGAAAAATACGTTAATGAAACCTGATCTGCAAACTTATTCCTTACAAAGAATATATATTCTATTCATACAAACCTATTCTGTTGTCATTAAATAACCCATTAAAGAACTTCATTTCCTTCATATTCCATTAGTAAGGAAGAAGTTCTATTCAGACAGATTTTTCCAAAGATCTACTACTTTGTGAAACAGTCTCCTGAATGGATACTTCTTCGCTTGCTACAATCTTATCACTTCACATTTTAGATCAACTGTTATATTTCCTACCTATCCTCAGAATTTGTACTACTTATCTTCCCCCACTTACGTCCATAAAACAACCTCAGTCATTAACACTCTGCCTTGAGTGGCTCTTGTTCTTTGAACGATTAGTAAAAAATAAGCAAAACAAAAACAAAAAAAACCGCAAAAAAAAACAATATTTTTTCTCCTAGCTACCCAACACAAGAGAGCTTATTCTAACTTGTTATTAGCTGAGAGAAACAAGAGATAAGTTCGTGCCTTTCCTAAGAGTATTAGTTTGAAGTCAGTGCAACAGGCCAAGTCAGAAATTGAACACTTATTGCTCGTTTCATTTTTGGCGCTCAAAAACAATTACCAATCTGCACAGACACAAGACTTGCTGCAGAACGTAAAACTGACCCTGTTACATATTATCTATCATAATCGATTAAGAATCTAAACTATAAGAATCTGAGATACACCACCGAATTCCCTTTTGTTCCAAAGCAGTATCGGATTACCTGTTTGCCAGACAAACAGAAATCACGTTATCATATATTTTTAAAATCATTTCATCCCAAGCATGTCGGGAATGCCACTAGTACGCAGGGAGTTATTGAGAGTGAAAACGAGAGAAAAGTCTGAGCATAGGGGGGATTGTGGAAAGGACAAACAATTAACAGGATTCAAAAAAATAAAAGATGGCGATTGACGTTACATTTAAATTTTTGAAGATTGTATTTATAATGGAAGGAAGAAAACGGAGGGGAGTTCCACAGGCGAGAAGTGCTAGAAAAGAAACTGTTGGAGTAACACCTACGAATCACTGATTATGTATCTTTCGTGTTTTGGCAGCATCATTGACTATTAAATGCTTATATTAAACAATTATTAAATACAATGCCAATGCAGTGATGGTCCTCTATTTTGCTTAGCTTCTGAAAGGCAACTTTAACTAATCTTAGCTAACCTTACGCGCTGTTGAAATTCAGCTGTTTCTGATCATACTCCTTGTAGTTCATATTTGCCTTTAAACTGCCTTGTTAGTATTATTTAACCATTGAAACACATGCCAAAAGCAAGGTGTTAAAGCTACTAAGACGTAAGGAGTTACTTGGAGTAAAAGAAATTAAGAAATTCTTATTGAGGAGAAAGGATAATAATAATAATAATAATAATAATAATAATAATAATAATAATAATAATAATTGGATTAAAAACGAAACAAGATGACGATTGACGCTGGATTTAAATGTTTAAAGGTCATAGAAAGCAAGAAGCCGGAAGAGAGTTCCACAAACGAAAGGTTTGAGAAAAGAGACTATTAGATATTTGGTTATATTTAGTAACTTCAATATTAAACTGATGAGACCTAACTACCAATCTAGTACTTCACTTCAATTCGCAATTTTGATGTTCGTCAGAACAATTACCATGAAAATATTTATAGAAAATGCACAGGTAAGCTACGTTACGGTGGTGTAAAACTAACTGAAGCTGGTTTGTCAAGGCCGATAACATTGCAGATTCTTATTTGGCTTTTGTCAATATGGATATGGAGTAGAAGTGCCAGAACAGATGGAGCAATATTCGAGGCAAGAACGAATTGTAGGTTTACAAATTTATAAGATAGATACTGGCGAGAATAATTGTCTAGAACATTGGTTCTTAACTCTATTTTGAGTCACAGATCCCTTGAATCACGGGCCCCTATAAGAACTAGCCCTCCATAGACATATAGACAGAGAAGCAGATATTCACAGTCTCATTAGGCTTTCACAACACTTGTACGTGTGTTTTTTCATACAACAACCTCATGCCCGTTGCCCACTTATCACCTTCCAGCCAGCTCCGCTTGTAAGAAACTAGGGTCAGTTAATCGTCACCGGTATATAAGATAATCAATCTGTGATAAACTGTGAAAAACAAGAAGTATCACTTGTTCTTATGGATGTTCTTATGGAATAGCAAAGGATAGCTGCCGTGCAAAGAATGATGACACGTTTAAATGATAAACTTGCAAGTCAAGAAACGCCTAGCGATCGGTATTGTTAGTCGAGGCTGGGTGCGTTTTCTTTGAAGCAGTGATAAGATGCATTTTCTTTTACTCCTTTCAATGGGAAACCGTTGATTGAGACAAGGGCTGTATAGTGAACATAAATGTTAATTTTTATCTGATCCTTACGAACACCCTGAAACCCATTCTTGGTCTTTTAGATCGCAGGTTAAGAAGCCCTGGACTAGAACGACATAGTTAACCAAAGCAACAGAAGTAGCAATTGATTCGATATAATCGTTTCGTTTCATGTCAGTGGAAAACGTTAGAGTAGGAAGGTTATAAGTTATATTTGAAGTAATGCGTGATTCTGATTAAGTCGACCTGACATGTGTTCTTTACTTGAAGATACTGTGACCTAAGATGTCATGGACATCTTGTCCAAGAAAACAAGCGTAAATTTAATGTCAGAAATGTTTAGATTTTTTTATAACAGAATTGTAAACCCACACCCTCTACTTTTTTGAAGTTAAGTGAATTTCTTCTGCACAACATATCTATATGAACAGTAATGAACAAAACTACACAGTGAAGCAGTTTTACATGGTAATTCACACCAGATATGCAATATATAACATATGATTAATCCATTCATTTTTTACGGCTTATCAACCCTTTGCAGATTATTTAAAATCAGAGAATATTTTTACATGTAGAAGTTTTTTTATAATATAATAATGATTTAGTGATATTGTCTTACTAATTAATCCATATCTAGGAGAGAAGTGGTGGATTCATACCTATGTTTGATAAACAATTATAACGTGAATATAAAGTGAATGTTCAATTCTATACTACAATAAGTATATAAACTAACCCCTCACTTTGTGGTCACTGTAATTCCTATACATTTATATATTCCATATAATGTCAATAACTCTAAAACACATGCCTGTGTAACTAATCAGTATTTCATTGATTGATTGATTTTTTATGGTTTCATCAACCCTCTAGGTTATTTAAAGCCAGAAAATATTTTTAGTTTGTAATATTTATTTTGTGAGTATATAATGATTTTAGTGATGCAGGTTTTACTAATAAACCGATAGCCGTGGGAGGGGTGAATTCATACCTTTCTCAGATTATTATTTGTCCGTAAGTGAATATAAATGGAATTCCAACTCGGCTCTCTGATAAAAATTTCCAAGTCATTATCTATTACACAACCCGCACAACAGTTTACAACACCTGGTATTCTCAAGCGGTCACCTAACTAGGTACTGACCAAAATCAACATTGCTTAACTCCGGTGTTTTACCGAAATGTGGACTATACATATATATTTTTTTTTCTAAGTAGTAATTCCTTTAGAGTAATTCCTTTGTTCGCTGGTAACTGTATTCTATGAAATTTTGTTATGCTAATCTTCTAGATCCTTTCGCACTAATGCGGGTGCCTCCCACCCGACACCAGGGCTCTATCGTTGGTCTACTTTGTTTTTAATTTTCATTAACGACCTTTCCGATGGCATTAGCTCTCAACTTGGTACCTGTGCATTTTCTCCTGCCTCGATAGTAAGTCTGATCATTCCGATATGGTCAAATTGGCTGCTGATGTTAACTCGGGCAAAAGATGACTTGTTAATTTTAACGTTTCAAAAACTAAACTGCTCTTTACTAATCATCTGAGCGACATCTTCTTGTCTCTCATCAGCATGGCTGACACTAACCTCCAGGAGAGTAACGCGTTGCGCCTTCTCTGGCAAAGATTCTCGGCTGATATGAAGTGGAAAGGTTATACTGAATCTATTGTTAGATCTTCTGTTAGAAATATGGTCCGGTTCTTAATGGGATGTATAAAATCCAAGGATGGAAGACTCATACTAGAGGAGGAGGAAATACTTCAGTCGTGGGAAGAATACATAGAAGTTCTCTTCCACGACAAGAGGAAGCAACTAACAATACACAGAAACACCGACGAACCAGAAATATTAAAATCCGAAGTGGAAGCTGCACTGGTCAAACTGAACAGAAACAAAGCAGCAGGACCAAACGGACGAAATGAGTTCAGCAAATATACAAGAATAGAAAGGGGTGTAAAACAGGGATGTGTATTCTCAATGGATCTGTTAAACCTATACAGTAAGACAATTCTGAGAGCTCTGGGGGTCCTGTCAGGATTCGTCATTGGCAGCCGAAATCTGAACAATATAAGATACACAGATGATAGGGTGCTGATAGCTGATATAGGAAAGAAACTACAAGACTTCCAACAGGAAGTAGTTAGACAAAGCGGAAAGAAAGGACTATATATCAACTACAAGAAAAATGAATGCATGGTAATCAGTAAAAAGAGGAGCCCAAAATGTGAACTAAAAGTTGGTGATACGAAAATCAAACAGATGCAGAAATACAAATACCTGAGAAGCGTTCTTACAGTGGACGGAAAATGCGATACGGAGACCCGAAGACGTATTGACATGGCCAAGGATGCATTCCAAAAGCTGAGTAGAGTATTAAGAGACAGGAAAATTTTGCTAGAAACAAAGAAGAGAGTACTGAATGGTTATGTGATGTCTGTCCTTCAATATAGCAGCAATGCTGGACAATCTCATCAAAAATGAAGGAAAGACTTAAAGCAACTGAAATGTACTTCTATAGAAGGATGCCAAGGATATCATGGACAGAACATGTAAACAACGACGAAATTTTTGAGAGGATGGAAACGAGAAGGAAACTGATACTTAACACCAGGAAAAGAAAGCTGAAGTTTTAGGGCATGTAATGAGGAAGGAAAGCTTGGAAGACCTGATGCTCACCGGGCGGATAGAGGGGAAGAGAGACAAGGGAAAGTAATGCATGACATACTTGATGAACTTGAGCAAATGGATAGTGGAGTGAGGATTGAGTGGGATAACAAGGAGAAGGGGTATTAAGAGCGACAAAGAATAGGGAGATGTGGAACGCCATGATCGCCTAAGAGACACGGCACATAGAAGAAGAGGAAGAATTCAGTTAATGATATGTGGAGACAGAAAAAATCTTAAAGAAGAGCTTTGGGTGACGTTCTTTGTTAGATGAGGTTGAACATGATCAAATACTTCTAACAGGTAAGCTTGAGATATTTGAGAAGAGTATTAGAATAATCCAAAGCCAAAACTATCAGCAAAAAACCTGTATGTGTTAAGTAAATGGAAACGGGTGTAAGACAAGAATAGTTTTCTCACTAAATTTATTTAACCTATACATTGTGACGATTCTGTGAGAATTACAAGTTCTACCAAGATTCATTATTTACATCTTAACAATGTAAGATATGCAAATAAATCAGTGTTAATCGCAAACAAAGAAAGGAAAGAAAACTACAAGAACTCCTACAGAAGGTAGTGAAGGAAAGTGAGAAGAAAGGACTAACCATAAAGTGAAAATAGACGGAATGCATAGTTGTCAACAAAAGGACGCGACCAACATGCAAATTACAAATTGGAGATACCAAAATCAAACAAGTACAACAGTTTAAATATGAGGGAAGTATTTTAGTATTTTTTATTTATCTTTAGGAAATGGAAGTCACATTAATTTAAAAAGATGGTTTTTGACGCCATATTCTCTTGGCGTCTGTCTAAATTAACACCTTGTTTATTCAATTTCTCTTCTTTTTCTTTTTTTACTAATGTTTAAATCAATGCAAAGCTCGGAAGCCACTCAAGGTTGCTAACGTGTGATATGAATGAAAGAGGAAAAAGTGAAGATTATGAGGATAAGGAGGATAGATAACAAGTGATCTTTAACTTGATTTCAGTGTAGAGGGTTACGCTCAAAATGTTTATGATGAATGAAGTGGATGATTTGAATAAAAGAAGACGGAGAGGAAGTGAAGATTATTAGGAAAAGAAGGATAGATAACGACTGGCCCTTGGTTTGATGATGTTAAGATTGAAATATTCAGGTGAACATCTACGTGGATGTCTGCTCTACAAGATAGAAATTCTGAGTGGAACTTTCTCCATATAAATGAGATACGGAGGGAATAAGAGTGATTCGACTCCGTGGAAGCAGCATGGTGATTTGGGGCTGGTGGGTTGATTGATTATTTTTTACTGCTTATTATCTCTTTGCAGGTTATTTAAAACCAGAAAATATTTTTAGATTGCAAGAACTTTTTTGAGATAATAATGATTTACTCATACAAGTCCTACTAATTAACCATAGATAAAGGAATTGGGAAGCAGTGGATTCATACCTTTTCCGAAAGTATTCGCGCGTAAAAGAATGGAATTGGAACTCAGTTCTCCAATTTCTAATTCTCATCTGTTATTCATGACACCACCCGCACATCCAAGCCCACGGCACCTGGTATTCCCAAGCAGTCACCCATCTAGATACTGACCAAAATCGATGTTGCTTCATTGATTATACGAGAACCGGTGTTTCAACGTGGTCTGTCAAAACCACTTGGTGTGAGGTTAAAAGTGCGTAGGTGCATTTTATTTGTGATAAAATAATCAAAAAACGCTATTTACACTGTTCGGGCCGTTCTCATTTTTATTGTCATATTTACGACGTTTCGGCCGTTGTACGCTCCGGCCTTCTTAAGATGATATACGTTGGAATTTCGGACTGGACTCTTTATTTCAGCCAGTCAATACCATACGTGATACACGCTTGAGCAATCTTGTCTCGAAAGAGACATGACTGACTGGGCAGAAGATTTTCCCGCAGTAGGTTGCCATTACTTTCTGCGGTAGAATGTCTGCTATTTAGCCCATAGCTTGAGAGAAGAGATGGATTAATACCTTTCCCAAGGGTATTTGCGCATAAGTGAATGCAAATAATTCAACTGGAATTCAAACTCCGATTTCTCGTTCCGAACCGATATCCACTGCACCACAACGCATATCCTACATCCAGGGTTTTAATTCTATGTGCCGTGCCTTTTCTGGATATCACAGTTTCAGATGTCTTTGTATCTCAACTCCATTTTTTTTGTTCACCTCACAAGTATTAAATCACGACTCTTTGGGTGAAGTTGGATTACTTCAACCAATTCACTGGACACACATCCAAGATTACAGGACCTGGTCTACTCAAGCGGTCATCTATCTAGGTACTGATCAAAATCGATGTTGCTTATCATCGGTGATTATATGAGAAACGTGTTTCAACGTGATATAGAAGCAGTCTTTATAATAAAGTCTTTGAGAATCAAAATAATGTCCAGGCATCTTATTAAGATCAGTTTGCTCATTTCAAAAATGGGAAATGTGGTCACAGATATTATATTCGTCAAATTTGAACCATATCTGCTTTACATTAACGATCTGCCCAAGAACATTCCAAGATCTTAAGGTAATTGTCCAGCATCCATTCACATATAATAGGATTGATTTTATACGATATTTGATCAAAAAGTATCGGGACTATAAAAAGAAAACTACAGCATAGCGCTACTTCCCCAAGTAGAATTGCCTCAGATGAAAAAAAACAAAAAAAAAAAAAACATAGAATATCCATTAAAAAGCACACAATGACCCATAATAATTTTTATATTTGAAGTCCCAAAATATAGAAGTTATATAATTTTAAAAAAAAGGGAAAACTTTATTTACTGAATATTTTAATTCATTTATTTTATTCTTTTGAGAGTAAAATGAAAATGATCCACACAATTTTACTATGAAATATTCAATTTTTACCTACATAAAAAAAATTTAAAAATAAGCAGTTTATACAATAATTTGCATGTAAAAATCTTTTTTACTCTTATGTGAGGTCTGATTAAAAAATATCGAGACTGGTTCTAGAAAAAACTACAACACATATTAATTTGGCATTTAATCTCCTTCTAAGTAGTCCCCTTTTGAAACCACACACTTTTTTCAGGGCCGTTTCTATCGATGGAAGCATAACTGGTACTTCTTTTTATGGGGAAAAGCGAGTAGCTACTTTGTTACGTTCTCTTGGATTTCCTCTTGAAAACTTGTTCCTTTCAAGTGGGATTTGATATTTGGAAAGAGAAAAGAGTCGCAAGGAACAAGATTTGAGGAATAGTGGTGGTTGTCGAACCTGAGAAATGTTGAACTTGGCCCAAAAACTGCTGCACAAACCGTGGTCACTGATGAAACCTCTGTGGTGTAGTGAGACTGTAACACTATATTTAGCATGGCCGGATGGATGTAATTATATTAGACTGTATTATTAATTTTTATCGAACAGAACCAGCTGGAGAGATTTATTCTATTCCAATATGAACAGTGGAAAAAAATTAAAAAATACCACAGGCAAGCTGAAAATAAATATGAGTTAAAAGATTGCGGGTCTGCAGGTGCGTTTGTTTTGTACAAAATCCAACCAGCTGGATCAGAGGTCATTACATAAGTCGGTCATTATTGACAATCGGAAAAAGCATGACTAAGAGAAGTTCAATTGTCGTTTTCGCTGACACAGCTGATGGAAATGAAAATTTTATTGTTTTGGTATTTTTTCTAACAAATCCAGGCTGAATATGACCAAAACATGGCCGTAGATTGTCACAAACGCAGAAAAGGGAGATTTTGCGTATCCAGGCTTCTTTGACAAGGGCAAAGATTAGGTTGATGGTTATGAGAATTAACTAAATTGAAATACAGGCATAAAAGTCCCGCCCAAAATGGTTAAAGAGAAAATGGTCTCATTGGTTAAGCAAACGGAAAGAAGAGACGTCATAAAAATATTGTCATAGAAAGAAGTAACTCCGCCCCAAAGCTGGGGGTGAGAATGATTTCATTGATTGCAAGGGCCAGAAAGTAGATTTGCATAGTCACCCCGTGTCCGTCATGCCTTACAGAGCCCTGAGGGGACCCCAAGCAGAGTCCAGTCGGCTCTCAGCCCAGAGATGTAACGACGAAGATAGGTGCCAATAGAGTTCCTGACTGAAGATGTACAGAGACAGAGATAATTGCCACGCCGATGGATGCCAACCGTAGACACGCCTGCCGCCGACCGACCGAAAAAGAATTAAAGACAGACAAGAAGTGATTTGCAGATGAAGTTTGAAACGGCCAAACAGAGTTAACGACAGACAGGAAGTGATTTTGAAGACGAAGTCTCGAAACGGTCAACCATAATTAAAGACAAACAAGAAGTGATTTTGCAGATAAAGTTGAGACTTAGCTTGGATCGAAGAGCCAGTCTGAAGTACGGAACCAAATACGTCTTACCACCGTCGCCAGCTTTACCAACCACACTCAAAGACAATTGTTCGGCAGTTTCCGTAAAGCTTCGGTGTAAGGCGAAACAAAGACACTTTGAATCGTCACAAACGTAAAACTTCGATTGGAGTGAAGTGATATCAACAACCAAAGACTTGAATTATTGATAAGAAGAAAATCACTTCGCAAATTACTACTTAGAGGTAGAATTGATCGTTCCGTTCCGTTGACGCCTCGCGTATCGGCGTCACATCTGTTTTCCCGGAAATTATTACTTAGAGAAATTGGTCGAAACTTCCGTTCCTTTGCCAGTTTGATAGGAACAGGGTTTAGGAAGAAGACAATTGATGATTGTTTATTCTATTTTCTTTTCACAAGACGACCACACTCAATACACTTTCCTTCTAAGCACAGCTATAAATAATGGAAGTGCGTGAGAACTTTATAACTTAGCTTATACGCGATAGAATTCAAGGTCAATCTGTGCCAAGCGTTTCCACTCTGCATACTGTAGCTCCGTTACCATAGCAACAGTCACAATACTTTTTAATCAGGCCTCGTATAACAGTTCAACACTCATTTCTTTGTTTCTGTTGCTTCAAGTTTCCTTTACATCTGCTATGAGATTCTCCAATTTTCATAACCATATAAGATCAATACTATATACCGTATTTCACGGTTTCTATAGGCCCCGATACAGTAGACGCCCCCTCCCAATTTTGTAGGAAGAAATCGGAACAAATTTTACATTGTATTTCATAGCTCTCTACACTATACTAAAATTTGCCCCCCCCACCCCAATAGCATATTTCATCATGAAAACGTGACTAATCATGACGAATTCGTCACAAACCAAGAAGTACTACTATTTTTATGATAACTGTTTACCACTTATTTACAAAGAAATTTCTTCTTCTTCTTCTTCTTCTTCTTCTTCTTCTTCTTCTTCTTCTTCTTCTTCGTGCCGTGTCTCTTCAGGACGTAGGTAATCATGGCCTTCCACATCTCCCCCTGCTTTGTAGTTTTTAATAACCCTTCTCCTGTTACCCATCCCAAACTCTGCTCTTCAATCCATCTGCACAAGTCCTTCAAGTATGTCACGCATTGCTTTCCTGTTCCTCCTGCTCTCTATCCGTCCCGGGAGTATCAGATTCTCTGAGCCCTCCTTCCTCATTACATATCCAAAAAACTTCAGCTGTTTTTTTCTTGATGTTGAGTATCAGTTTCCTTTTCGTTTCCATCCTCTCCAAAACCTAATCGTTGCTCACATGTTCGGTCCATGGTATATTCAGCATCCTTCTTTAGAATCATATTTCGGTTGCTTCAAGTCTTTCATTCATCTTTGGTAAGATTGTCCAGCATTCGCCGCCATCTGTAATAACCCTAATGGACACGACTCACTACTAGATTTCTGCTTTACCTCCACCTTTGACTCTTGCAATGTTAAGCAACTCTGCCCTCTCGGAAGCTCTGACCATGCGGTAGTTTCCGCTAGCATCTTCTTCCGCTCCCACTCCACCCAAGAACCTCAGACCAGCAGAATATCTTACTGCTGCCAAAGAGCTGATTGGGACTCGTTCCGCGATTTCCCGTGTGACGTCCCTTGGAACAAAGTATTTAGCCTTCCCGTTGAAGACCGTGCGGTTGAGGTCTCCTCTTGGGTTAAGGCTGGAATCGATGCTTTCATCCCTGCCAGGAAGCTAAGACTTAAATCCCACTCTCTCCCTGTTTCTCCCCTGTCTGCTCAGCGGCCATCGCCCATCGAAATCATTTCTTTCGGCTTTACCGGAGTCACGCGTCGGACCATAACAGGCGCCTTTTTGCCTCGGCCCGCAATGAGTGCAAGAAGATACTTAAAGAAGCTAAGCTGATGTTTGCAGCCAGAATGAAGCAGCGCATAGCATCCCGTAAATTCGGCTCCAAAGACTAATGGAGGCTCTTTAAAAGCGTGCTGAACAGCAGCAAGCCCTCAATTCCCCTTTTAATCAACGAATTTGAGGTCCTCAACTCTTCAACGGACAAGGCTGAGTGCTTCGCTCGCAGATTCTCCACCAACTCGACACTGGACTCGTCTGGAATATCTGTACCTGATTTCCCACCTCAAATCCAGACCCAACTGACTGACATACTCAGTATTCAATGGTCTCCTAAATAATTTCAAAGCTAGCCATGGCAACGGAATACTAATCATTGTCCTAAAGAAATGTGCTCCTGAACTCTTCTCTGTTCTCTCTAAACTCTATAACTACTGCCTCTCTGCTTCTTGATGCCTGCTGGAAATTCTTTTCCGTAGTTCCTATATATATAAATACTGGAGAACCCTTTGACTCCGCTAATTATCGTCTTATCAGCCTCCTATCGATCTTTGGCAAAGTGTTCGAAGCCATCATCAACGCCGAGGTGATACAATATCTCACAGTCCACAGACTCTTCTCTGACAAACAGTATACTTTCCGCTTCACCAGGTCTATTGCTGATATGCGCACGGCCATCTCTGAGTATATACACCAGGCTCTCGACAAGAACGGCAAAGCCCGAACTATTGCCCTAGACATCTTCAAAGCGTTTGACAGAGTATGGCATGCTGGCCTTCTATGCAAGCTGCGGGGCTATGGTATAAGTGGACAATTGTTTGACCTAATCCTATCATTCCTTTCAAATCGCCAAATGAAGGTAGTATTGAACGGACAAGCCTCCCAATACTATCATAAGAACGTGGGTGTCCCTCAAGACTCTATTCAAGGTCCTCCTCTTTTCCTTATCTATATTAACGATCTTCCCGATGTAGGCATATACGCTGATGACACTACAGTTTACTCTCTTCTCGATCAAAAATCTGCCGAGGCTGACAAAGCAAACCTCACTGCCGAGCTTGAAAAGGACCTCCAATCTGTGGTGGACTGGGGTAAGAAACGGCTCGTAAATTTTAATGCTTCTAAAATGAAGCTGCTATCTATTAACCATCACAGACAATCGTTCCTACCGCCCATTAGCATAGCTCAGGCTAGTCTCCCTGAAGGCAAAACATTGCGCCTCCTCGGGTTAACTCTCATATCATACCTCAAATGAAATAACTATATAGAATCCATAGCTAAATCCGCTGCTAAGAAGGTCGGTTCTCTGTGCAGGGCCGGGAAATTTTTCCCGTCTGAAACAATCCTGCACTTATACTTCCATCCGCCCGTGCATTGAATACGGCTGCCATATCTGGTCGGGTGCTTCTGCTATCCACCTAGGTGTCCTTAACAAAATCAAACGGAGAATTTGTAATGTGATCGATCCCGACTTAGCAGCTAGGATGCAGTCGCTTTCTCACCGATGCAGTGTGGCTTCCCTGTGTCTCTTCTACAAATACTTTCACGGCTTCTGTTCCGATGAACTTAGCACACTGGTACCCCTAGATATGAATTTCCTCGAGCAACAAGATTAGCAACTAGGCCCCACCCTTTTACTGTGAAACCGATAAATTGTAAACGAAAATTCTACTCCAGCAGCTTTTTTTCTCGCACTTCTCGCCTATGGAATTATCTTCCGCTTATTTGCTTTTCCGATAGCTACAATCTCCAAGAATTTAAATGTAAAGTCAATAGACATCTACTATCTCAGTAACTTGCATCCTCTCTCTCATGCTCTTTTCTTCGTCTACCCCACTGTCATCAGTATTCTCATCCTTCTCATACCCTATTTCTGACACTCCCTGAAACCTGTCACTCTTTCTCATAACATTCCTCCTATGTAAACCCCTGCACAACAGTGACAGTAAAATGCCTTGCTTTTGGGCGATACGATTATAATTAAAAAAAATTACAACAATGTCTAAATATCTACATTTTCTCTAACGTTTATACAAAAATCAAACTATTTCGGTTTTCTTCCCTCTTATGAATAATAAAGAAGAAAAAAAAACAGTCCTATTTAGTTAGTCTCTACCGTTCCGTATGGAAAATTGGGCTCCTTTTGGCGCCTCTATATCAGAAGTCGTGGAAATAGTAAGAATTTCAGTGAGAATTCTGGATACACAAGTAGTCACTAGCTGTACTTTTTTGGATAGTGCAATCCGGTTTGGATTTAGAATTTTTTTTTCTCCTTGAGTGGTTGCCACCCAAGTCTGTCCTGTTATTTTATCCATAGCTGGATGAACAAAATATGGATTCATACCTGTCGCAAAGTTATTAGGACGTAAGTGAAGGTAATAAACTTGACTGTAATTCGAACTCGGCTCTCCGATTCCTCAATACGAGCCGCTAACCATTAGTCTCTTATTCAGGTTAAAGACAATTGCTTTTTTCCTTTGGCGTTATTTTGAACAGCTGTAGCTTAAAGTAAACTTTAAGAAAGCGAGGGAAACCTGTCTTTACTTCCCAAGATTTTCACAGTTTACCACAAAGCTGCTTATCTTTGGCGACATTCATCAGTGGTACTGGAATTACATATGGTGTAGTATGGGCTGCAGCTTAGGGACTACTAAACTTGAGAGGCCACCACGGGCTCTCCGATTTTGGGCCCCTGATAAAATTTAAAACAATCAAGGTATTAAGACAGAGATATGTTTATTTTCAGATTTAATGAGGCTCTTTAATGGCCCATTTTTAATGGGATATTTGATGGCCTATCTTTAATACGGCCTTTTTGATGAGGCTCTTTAATGGTCCATCTTTAATGGGGCTCTTTTGATGAGGCTCTTCTTTTGAATTAATTTGAAAAATTTAGAGCATTGGAACCCTCTTTTTTACACAAAAAAGCATCATCTAAAAATTTATCTTTTTTGTAGACAAAGGGTGGAGATATACTTAACAAAGGATACTCCAAATTTTATTAACCCAAGGACATTTTAAAAACTAAATTTGGTTCTGATGGTCACCCATCACTGCATTGGTTAGTTGCATCATTGCTTAACATTGCTGAACAGAAGGGAAATGGTGCTTTCAGGGCAACCTGACCGTAAACCAAACGCTTCGATCGCATTTTTTATTGATCTATTCTTTATGGACAACGGCCAAAACTGCAATACCGGAATCATTTCCATTTACGTTATTTGAAACCGATGATCAGTGAGTCTACCTAATGATTACTTTTGATGCAGACACAAAATCGGTGATTAGGGAAAAAATGACTGACCCAAAACGAATTTAATACTGTTTTAGTCGGAAGCGCAATGAAGATATTAAAACAATATGGACGCTTCAGACACGAGAATTACAAATAACGAAACATGCAGTCGCCATCTTGTTTAAAATGCACATAAAAACTATTTATCGTCACAAAGACATGAACAGTGTTATCTGAGAGTGACAAGAGTTAATATTGATATTTTCTGAAGAGGAAAAAGTTGAAAAGTGCAAGATCTGCGAAATATAGTGGTTGTCGATTAATTCATAACATAGTCTGTGTAGTTAATACGAAATAAAAATAATTTTCTTCTTCACGATTTGAAAACTCGTAAGTTAACACCATAAAAAATGACTACTTAGCTATCATAGAACAATTTACAAATCGTAGTCTAGCGACAAATTACTTATCGCTATATTTTCATTAATCAAATTTTGTGCATTTTGGTAGAAAGAGGTTTCAACTAGCTTTCTTTATTTTCCTACAGACTTGCAGTCTGATTGGATAATTTATTTCTAAAAAAATATTTCTGCTCGAGACGTGATTCTTCCGCCGGGTCGTTTGATCCACGTCTGCTGCTATTTAAAGAATGAATCCCAGCAAGAAAGTCAGTCGATATGTGTGTGTGTGTGTGTGTGTATGTGTGTGCAAGAGAGAGAGAGAGAGAGAGAGAGAGAGAGAGAGAGAGAGAGCGACTATGCTTTACAGGTATCTATTTCACGACAATATATTATTAACCTTTAATGACAACCGATGACTGCGAAAACTTTCTACTATCGAAGCTAAGTACCTAAGCTACATCTTTTATATTGAAATCCACTAAGTCACTAAGTCACTATTTTTAATGTGAAAACGAACTTTTTCAATTTGTTTTGATAATTTTGGAAACCTTGTTTGTATGGAATTCAACTGAACTCTTTCGATTTCTTTTTAATCATTTTGGAAACCTTGTTTCTATGGAATTCTACTTCATACTTTAATTAGTGAAAAACTAATTTTGGGAATGTACTTAGTGAATGATATTTTAATTAATTTGAACATTTTCTCTGTTTATCAGATCTACAACTTTTAATGTGTGATTACTTGTCTTGAAATAATCTACTGACAATTACAACTGTGTAAATTTGTAAATAAATTTCTTATTTTGTGTTGCTAAAATATACACACGTATTTCCTCGTCATTATACACAACAACCACACGCACCTCTGCTTCGTCTGTCACAAGGTGACACAGTAAGAATCGAACGCAGTCAATTAGACACTGCTTTCACTTTTTTTTTTCATTATTATTTCACTCTAAACAAGGCGATAATTCGGTTAGTGGAAGTGAAAGAGAATAAGATTTTAATGAGGAGAAAGGACAATCCTCAGTATAATAACGAAGACCGTTGCGTATATATATATATATATATATATATATATATATATATATATATATATTATAAATTATATTTTAGAACATGTACATAATTTATTTTATATATATATATATATATATATATATATATATATATATATATATATATATATCCACTACAAAGGTACATTTGTTTCGACATTGGAACTTCCATGTCTCATCAGGCGGTATGTATAGGAATGGAAAACCTCTTTTCTTATATTTGGTCAGTTATGTTTGGGGTGTTGGTGGGGGTTAGTGAGAGGGGAACAAGTCACGTGTATTGACCGTTGGAATTTTGAAGAAAGTGGTGTGGGTAGTTAAAATGGTTGATTAATGAGAGTCTTTGATTTCTAGACAGACTTAACATTAGCAGTTAGAATGTAAGTTTTTATTATCTTGTGACTAGACTATATCCTTTGGATTTCTTAGAAGAGCCGGTAAGGGGTGCGATGCTTATTTTGTACAGAATGTTTTTGTGTTTAAGCAGAGTCTATATAATTAATGTAAATTTGTATATTTAATCTTAATTTTGGATTTAGGAAATAGATTTTTCCTATTAAATTTTTAATTTTTAATTAGATCACAGTTTGGAAACCGATTTTTTCTATTAAATTGGAAATTTTAAATTTCTTTTCTTATACTTGGTCAGTTGTGTATATGATGTTAGCGGGGTGGGGTTAGTGATAAGGGAACAAGTCCTTTTGATTGACCTTTAGAATTTTGAGGAGAGTGGTGCGGGTAGTGAGTATGTTTGATTAATGAGTGTCTTTGATTTCTAGACAGATTTATCATTAGCAGTTAGAGTGTAAGTTTTATTTATATATATCTTGTGGCTAGACTGTATCCGTTAGGATTTCTTAGAGGAACAGGTTAGGGGTGGGATGCTTATTCAGTACAGAATATTTTTGTATTTAAGCAGAGTTTTTATAAATAATCTAAATTTGTATAGTTAATCTTAATTTTGGATTAAGGAAATCGGTTTGTTCAATTAAATTTTAAATTTTGATTAGATTACAGTTTGGAAACCGATTTTTTCTATTAAATTTCAAATTTTAATTAGATCACCGTTTGCAGTAAAATTTAATGTAAGAGGTAAATTTTAATGTTAAAGAATTTTTTATGTAATAGGTAAGTAGATAATAAGTGCGTAATAAGTAGAATTTTATGAAAGGGGGAAATATTGAATGTTTGTATTTAAGGTAATAGGTGAATAGGTAATAGGTGTGTTAGCATTTAAGGTAATAGTTGAAGTTTAATGTGTGTGCTAAGGACAGTTTTTATAATTAATCTAATTATGGATATTAAATCTTACTTTAGAATTTAGTAGATCGATTTTTTCTATAGAATGTTTAATTTTTTAGAAAAAGTTTTAGGGGTTCTAGCTCTGGCATTTGTAGTATTTTTTTAGCATGATTGTAATGTTAGTTCTTTAATGTGCTTGTAGTTTACTGTGCTTTAAAAGCTTGTTACTATTCATATATTTAAGGATTTCAATTTTTTCTTGAAGACAAAGGAAACATGGTTCCTTTATAGATTTAGCTGTTCTTGCTTGTTTAAGGATTTTCCATTTAACTTTAGGCGTTTATTATATAAGCGTTTATTATATAGACTCTGCTTAAATACAAAAATATTCTGTATAAAATAAGCACCCCACCCCTTACCGGCTTTACATTCTAACTGCTAATGTTAAATAAGTCTAGAAATCAAAGATTCTCATTAATCAACCATTTAAACTACCCACACCACTTTCTTCAAAATTCCAACGGTCAATACACGTGACTTGTTCCCCTATCATTAACCCCCACCAACACCCCAAACACAACTGACCAAATATAAGAAAAGAGGCTTTCCATTCCTATACATACCGCCTGATGAGACATTGAAGTTTCAATGTCAAAACAAATGTATCTTTGTAGTGGATATATATAAAAAACATTCTGTACATGTTCTAAAATATAATTTATAATAAATATTCGCAGCTCTATATATTATATATCGAGCACTGTTTTAAATTAATGTTTTGGACGCTGTAAAAATTATTTCTTCGTTCTGCATTCACTCGGGGGTAATATATATATATATATATATATATATATATATATATATATCCCTTCTGTCACTTTTAGATTCGACAACTGAAAATCAAAAGACGGTTGGGTGCATAATGCAGAAATAAGGATAATAGACAAGAACATAAAAAGATAACAAGACAATAGTGAAAGCCAGTCTATGTGAACTAATGATTATAATGTAGCCCTTTGTACAGCAAGAGAGAGAGAGAGAGAGAGAGAGAGAGAGAGAGAGAGAGAGAGAGAGTGTGTGTATGTGTGTGTGTGTGTGTGTGTAAAAAAGAAAAGAATAAAAGTGTGTAAAAAAGAAAAGAATTAATACAATCCAACTTCTTTTAAACTCCGCAAATTACTTTCTGCTACTATGTCTATTTGTTGTTAGACGTAAAACAGTCTTTATGCTCCCCTTCCCTTGGGTTCTGCTTAGAAACGGGGACGTGTCTGCTAGCGTGGGAGAGAGAATTTTTCGCGTCTTCACTCCAACGCGTTTCTCTTCTGACGTCTCTCTTTGACTTCTCTGGCTTGTTTTTCAAATCCGTTGCCTTTTTGTTGAAACCGTTTCAATGTGGCGTGGGTTGGTAAGTACTCGAAATGTTTCCTCACAAAAAGCTAATGTCAATTTCGTGTATCTGGCTTAAATCACCCACTTACGATTTCGAACTGATGTCTGCCGATCTGAAAGTTTGGATACAAGATTCTGTTGACTTGTACATTCACCAGTCAGCGTTAATTATAATCCCATCTTTAAGTGGGTGGTCTTTTTTCGGACTCGACAGACAGTTCCGTTTTCAGTAGCTCCTTTATCTCTTTCTCCAAGAGAGAAAGGGAGAGAAACAAACGAGGAAGAAAGTAACAGAATTCTTTCCCTTCGCGAGGCAAGCTTGGCTTCTGGTCATTGTTCAATTGTTATCACATCAGTCAATGCCATTTCGTGAATGCCTTGTGTTTAGCCTCTCTTCTATCTCTTGGTCACCCCAGTGCTCATTTCCTCCTTCGCCTTTTTCTTAGCTCTTCCTAAGAAAAAGAAGAAGAACCTCCCCCACCTCCCAGAAAAACAACACACACACAGAATATATATATATATATATATATATATATATATATATATATATATATATATTCTCTAAATATCTATTCCGGGGTTCGAATCCATAATTAGTTTAACGTGAATGCATAAGGAACACTTACAGTGTTACAGAGGCACCTAATAAAGAATATGAAAAATAGATATTAAAAATAAAAGTTAATAAATGCTGTGACATTTTATAAATTATTGAGTTACTTCTGTTGTGCTATCTAATTTAATTCTTTGTTATTAAATTGTACATTTATTTTAAAAGAAAGTTTTATATTATTTTAATTCTATTTTTCATAAAACACCTTCAAACGTAAGACTATAAAGCTAGACAAAAATTTTATAGAATATTATATAATTGCTGAAAATATTGGTTAAATTTTTAATTTTACTATATAGTTAAAAACCAAAAAACGAAGCATACAATTAAGCTACATAAAATTATGTCAAATTCGTCTTCCATACTTAGCATTTTTGACGGCTGTTACGTCAATTATCGCATCTGATAACACGATGATAAATTCTGGTAAACAATGCTACCGTAATTAAGAAACGCTTTTATAGTATATTTCAGGCAGTAAAAAAGTAATACTTGTCTCAATTCAGCTAAAGGTAAGTTTGAATTTGCTAATTTGAATAAAGTAACCTGTCAGTGAGGTATATTTTATTTTTGCAAGATTTTTTAAACCAAGAATTTGTGTTTACAAAATGTGTCGATCGATGAAAAATGACCAAAAAATTGAATTTTTTTTTAAATTTGAAAATTTGTAGATTCCAATCAATATAATTTCGGTTTGAAATATACCAGAGTATTTTGCTTACTGGAATTAGTAAATTTGATATTTTGACTTTCAATTAAAACTAAAATTAACGCTTCAAGAAAAATGATTATTTTTAAAAATTTAATTTAAATTTAGGTATCGAAAATGAGATGAGGTACCTAGTTTAGCGTTAACACTCAGGTAACAGTAACACAAAACAGGGGGATGTATCGTATTGTAAACAAATATAAACAATGTTACGGAAAGTTCCGGATATTAGCGGATTGGAATTAACAACCGACATATTCAATTTATTTGCTTGGTACAGATCAGATCAGAGATGTTTATTTACGAGAAATCTGAAAATTACATGTTTATAAGGCTTGATTTGGCTGCGTTTAGACTGTGAAATCATTCGTGGTCGAGTGGTCTAAAACGCATCAGATCAAGTATTGTTTTCCGCTTGGTAGGAGGTCACAGTTTCGAATCCTTTCGAATAACACACATTTTCCTAACAAAATTTTTCATCAATATAAATATTCACGCCGGTGTGTGTGTATATATATATATATATATATATATATATATATATATAGAGAGAGAGAGAGAGAGAGAGAGAGAGAGAGACAGAAATTTTCATGTTTCTGAACAATATTGTTCTTCTTCAGGTGTGATTTTGAAAATAAATTGTGCAAATGATTTATTTTAGAAAACATAAGATGAATTCATGGTTATTCAGAAAACTAAGGAAAAGTGGTCGAAGGAATTTAAACAATATGACTGCAAGTGTCAATATTACACAATCAAAAGTGAGAATTAGGTTGAACTATAGAGTTGAAAAACTGGGTCGCGTAGAGAACATAGTAGCTTAATGTCAAAACGTGATACTTTTTTAATTTTATTTATAGTTCAACCTAATTCTCACTTTTGATTGAATAATATTGACACACTCACGATCATATTGTTTACCGTTCTCCAACTACCCCTCCTTAATTTTCTGAATAACCATGAATTCATATATTTTCGAAAATAAATCATTTCCACTATTTATTTTAAAAATATCACCCGAAGAAGAACAATATTGTTCTGAAACATGAAAATTTTTGTGTAGTGATATAATGCTTTTATAAACCACTGTAAAAATTAAAATTATATATATATATATATATATATATATATATATATGCCTTTGTATTGTGTATGCGTGTAAACTTGTGAATATGTTTATCTTTTGCTTCAGAATATTGTGGATGTTGTTATAATCATAAAAGTACACTTGACTGCGTGAAAAAGCATGAAGTAACAAAAGAAATTAAATATCTATTTTGTCCTCGATTCTGTCTTGGTTTTTTATCGTCTTTTTTATTTTATTATTATTTTTTATCTTTGGCTTATCTTCCCTAAACACTCCTAGAGATCGTTTTTCTTTCTTGATATTTCTAGCCAGTGAGGGGCAACTTGAAAATTATAACGGAAGAAGAGAGTGATTCTTCTTATTATAATTCTTTGTACCATGTCCTTTCAGAATGTTAGCGATCATGGCTCTCCACAATTTCCTGTCTTTTGTAGCTCTTAATCTTTTTTTATCTCTCCTAAACCTTGGTCCGCTATCCATTTACTCAAGATCGTTTTTCTTCTACTATTTGAAGTGTCCCTTTGTAGCTATTAATAAATTTCGTCTTTTTGTTATCACTCCTAAAGCCTTGCTCTACCATCCATTTACTCAAGCTCATTCTTCATGTATGTGCCGTGTCTCTTAAGGACATAGGCAATTATGGCTCTCCACAATTTCCTGTCCTTTGTAGCTCTTAATAATTTTCGTCTTTTTGTTATTTCTCCTAAACCTTGTTCTGCCATCCATTTACTCAATCTCATTCTTCATCTATGTGCCGTGCCTCTTTAGGACATAGGCAGTTATGGCTCTTCACAATTTCCTGTCCTTTGTAACTCTTAATAAATTTCGTCTTTTTGTTATCTCTCCTAAATCATGCTCTGCCATCCATTTACTGAAGCTCATTCTTCTTCATCTATGTGCCGTGTCTCTTAAGGACATAGGCAATTATGGCTCTCCACAATTTCCTGTCCTTTGTAGCTCTTAATAAATTTTGTCGTTTTGTTATCTCTCCTAAACCTTGTTCTGCCATCCATTTACTCAAGCTCATTCTTCTTCATCTATGTGCCGTGTCTCTTAAGGACATAGGCAATTATGGCTCTCCACAATTTCCTGTCCTTTGTAGCTCTTAATAAATTTCGTCTTTTTGTTATCTCTCCTAAATCATGCTCTGCCATCCATTTACTGAAGCTCATTCTTCTTCATCTATGTGCCGTGTCTCGTAAGGACATAGGCAATTATGGCTCTCCACAATTTCCTGTCCTTTGTAGCTCTTAATAAATTTTGTCGTTTTGTTATCTCTCCTAAACCTTGTTCTGCCATCCATTTACTCAAGCTCATTCTTCTTCATCTATGTGCCGTGTCTCTTAAGGACATAGGCAATTATGGCTCTCCACAATTTCCTGTCCTTTGTAGCTCTTAATAAATTTTGTCGTTTTGTTATCTCTCCTAAACCTTGTTCTGCCATCCATTTACTCAAGCTCATTCTTCTTCATCTATGTGCCGTGTCTCTTAAGGACATAGGCAATTATGGCTCTCCACAATTTCCTGTCCTTTGTAGCTCTTAATAAATTTCGTCTTTTTGTTATCTCTCCTAAATCATGCTCTGCCATCCATTTACTGAAGCTCATTCTTCTTCATCTATGTGCCGTGTCTCGTAAGGACATAGGCAATTATGGCTCTCCACAATTTCCTGTCCTTTGTAGCTCTTAATAAATTTTGTCGTTTTGTTATCTCTCCTAAACCTTGTTCTGCCATCCATTTACTCAAGCTCATTCTTCTTCATCTATGTGCCGTGTCTCTTAAGGACATAGGCAATTATGGCTCTCCACAATTTCCTGTCCTTTGTAGCTCTTAATAAATTTCGTCTTTTTGTTATCTCTCCTAAATCATGCTCTGCCATCCATTTACTGAAGCTCATTCTTCTTCATCTATGTGCCGTGTCTCGTAAGGACATAGGCAATTATGGCTCTCCACAATTTCCTGTCCTTTGTAACTCTTAATAAATTTCGTCTTTTTGTTATCACTCCTAAAACCTTGCTCTGCCCTCCAGATTGATTTTTTTATCAGGTCTGAGCTTTCGTTTTATGTTCACTATATGTTAATGTTCATTCTTTGATAATGGCTTATGTAAGCCGAAAGCTCAGACCTGATAAAAAAAATCAACCATTACTGTGATTTCTTGTCGTCTTTTAACACTAGCACCATCAAGCTTATCAGACTATACGAAAGGATCCTACACAAAATAAATAGACAAAACTTGTCTATATTATTCAATGAAACCTGTATATATATATATATATATATATATATATATATATATATATATATATATATATAGCACATACACACATGCACATGCACTCATACTCACACAGACTCACTAGAAAAAGTCGCTGTTAATAACTCATTCTTGAATGCCCCTCCCTCTTAAAATCAAGTTAACCCCTGTGGAGGGCGTGCGACCTATTTTGGGAACTGCGCCTTTAGAATACTAACAACAACGTGTGAACTTTTTCTGTATCCCTTTACCAGAAACATTTTTTTTTAATTTATCAATTAATGTTAGCATAATAAGAGAGCTATGGAATAATGGTCTATCCTTCCATTTTATTTTCCCTCATTATGAGTATTATAATATCCATGATATAATATTTCACGGATGGAATGAAATAGCTCGAAAGAAAAGATCGTTTTTCTTTCTTGATATTTCTAGCCAGTGAGGGGCCAACTTGAAAATTATAACGGAAGAAGAGAGTGATTCTTCTTATTATAATTCTTTGTACCATGTCCTTTCAGAATGTTAGCGATCATGGCTCTCCACAATTTCCTGTCTTTTGTAGCTCTTAATCTTTTTTTATCTCTCCTAAACCTTGGTCCGCTATCCATTTACTCAAGATCGTTTTTCTTCTACTATTTGAAGTGTCCCTTTGTAGCTATTAATAAATTTCGTCTTTTTGTTATCACTCCTAAAGCCTTGCTCTACCATCCATTTACTCAAGCTCATTCTTCATGTATGTGCCGTGTCTCTTAAGGACATAGGCAATTATGGCTCTCCACAATTTCCTGTCCTTTGTAGCTCTTAATAATTTTCGTCTTTTTGTTATTTCTCCTAAAACTTGTTCTGCCATCCATTTACTCAATCTCATTCTTCATCTATGTGCCGTGCCTCTTTAGGACATAGGCAGTTATGGCTCTTCACAATTTCCTGTCCTTTGTAACTCTTAATAAATTTCGTCTTTTTGTTATCTCTCCTAAATCATGCTCTGCCATCCATTTACTGAAGCTCATTCTTCTTCATCTATGTGCCGTGTCTCTTAAGGACATAGGCAATTATGGCTCTCCACAATTTCCTGTCCTTTGTAGCTCTTAATAAATTTTGTCGTTTTGTTATCTCTCCTAAACCTTGTTCTGCCATCCATTTACTCAAGCTCATTCTTCTTCATCTATGTGCCGTGTCTCTTAAGGACATAGGCAATTATGGCTCTCCACAATTTCCTGTCCTTTGTAGCTCTTAATAAATTTCGTCTTTTTGTTATCTCTCCTAAATCATGCTCTGCCATCCATTTACTGAAGCTCATTCTTCTTCATCTATGTGCCGTGTCTCGTAAGGACATAGGCAATTATGGCTCTCCACAATTTCCTGTCCTTTGTAACTCTTAATAAATTTCGTCTTTTTGTTATCACTCCTAAAACCTTGCTCTGCCCTCCAGATTGATTTTTTTATCAGGTCTGAGCTTTCGTTTTATGTTCACTATATGTTAATGTTCATTCTTTGATAATGGCTTATGTAAGCCGAAAGCTCAGACCTGATAAAAAAAATCAACCATTACTGTGATTTCTTGTCGTCTTTTAACACTAGCACCATCAAGCTTATCAGACTATACGAAAGGATCCTACACAAAATAAATAGACAAAACTTGTCTATATTATTCAATGAAACCTGTATATATATATATATATATATATATATATATATATATATATATATATATATAGCACATACACACATGCACATGCACTCATACTCACACAGACTCACTAGAAAAAGTCGCTGTTAATAACTCATTCTTGAATGCCCCTCCCTCTTAAAATCAAGTTAACCCCTGTGGAGGGCGTGCGACCTATTTTGGGAACTGCGCCTTTAGAATACTAACAACAACGTGTGAACTTTTTCTGTATCCCTTTACCAGAAACATTTTTTTTTAATTTATCAATTAATGTTAGCATAATAAGAGAGCTATGGAATAATGGTCTATCCTTCCATTTTATTTTCCCTCATTATGAGTATTATTATATCCATGATATAATATTTCACGGATGGAATGAAATAGCTCGAAAGAAAAGAAATGACAAACATGATTTTGTTTTGCAACTAAGACATGTACAAAAGTATACATGCTTATTTACACGTGTCATACACAAAGAAAAAAATATATTTACACATCAAGCAGAATGAAAGGAAAAAATAGGGTCTTACATGAATATGAATATTCTTCTGTGTTTCAGGAGAAGCCATATTTAGGGCTCCAGGTTCAAGCGTGCTGAATTCATTTACTATATCCCAGGTGATGTTATATTACATAAACGAGAAACGACGAGTTGGATTTTCTCAAAGTGATGACTCCGAGCCGGAGATAGTTTCTTTCTATATCCGAGGAAGATGTATTCCCAACGGGAAACGACACCATGCGCTTGTAAGCTGTGGAGGAGGTAGTGGTGGAAGGGGACTAACAAAGAAGCAACTGTTCGGTTTGGCTACTGTAAACCGACTGAAATTGACTGCCGCTTTCTTCACTGTATGGAGTGACGCCACTAGGCGCACATCACATAAATCACGTGACTATCTCACCAAAGAGAGATAAACGTTTTTTTGTACCTCAACATATTTTTTTCAAACTATCTTAATTTCTATTAAGCATTGGATATTTTGATCACCCTTTCACCTACTTCTTTTCATATAGATTTATTGTAAATAAACATATACTTTATTATGAATTTTACACTGAGTAAGAGTCATTTTTTTAAAAAGATGGTGTGAAACTAAATGGATACTTCTGAATAAAA
Organism: Ascarosepion bandense; assembly: GCA_037127315.1. Classification (NCBI taxonomy): domain Eukaryota; kingdom Metazoa; phylum Mollusca; class Cephalopoda; order Sepiida; family Sepiidae; genus Ascarosepion; species Ascarosepion bandense. Next base: position 90,788 of record JBBBDQ010001972.1, read on the forward strand.
AGTTTATATTCGGTCGGTGGAGAAATGAAGTCGTACGCTTTACTATGACTTTATGTGTGTGTGTGTGTGTGTGTGTGTGTGTGTGTGTGTGTGTGTGTGTGTGTGTGTGTTTGTTTGTGTGTGTGTGTGTGTGTGTGTGCATGGGTAGGTAGAAATGTTGAACAGTTGACTCCTTTTGACTGGACTGTATGGTCGGTGACAGAGTGCATATGTGCGTGCGTGCGCATGTAATGGCGTCGGAGAAACGAACAAACATGACTCCTATTAAACTAGTTGATATCCTTACTTATATAGTAGTTAGTAGGATGAGTAAGCTGTTTTTTTTTAGAGTCGAAATAAAGCGTCAATGAATAAATCCAAGAAAGGCGCTTCAAACTATGTCAATAAATCCAAGAAAGGCGCTTCAAACTATTTAGAATTGCTGTCATGTCTAGGCTTGAATTACACAATCATTACTTTCCAAGAGCGTTTACACATTTTTGTTAGGGATGAGTTATTTCCCAACCTACCACCTCTTTCCCCAACAGGTAATAATTTCTAGGTTGTCACTATTTATCTCTATTTTTATGGCAAATATTCAGATGAACGCTCTATTCTTTAGTTACATCAGTTCAGACCTTCACAACTAGGAACCGCCGTGACAAGTATATGTCGGCATCTTCATTTCCTTCATATTGCTTCGGCAAGGAAGAAGTTCCATTTTAAGAGCTTTATTCTCCAGAACTGTTAGATTGTAGAAGAGACTCCCAAAATGATGCTTCCTCGATCTTCAAGTCTAGGGTTAACTGTTATCTATCCTGCATATCCTCCTAACATGCACTTTTTATTTCCTCTTTGTATTTGGATCTGTAACGTGGTTGATACTGACTTGGCAGACCGGCTGCAACCACTCTCTCACCGGCGTGATGTGGCTTCCCTGTGCCTCTTCTACAAGTACTTTCATGGCTTCTGTTCCGATGAGCTTAGATCACTGGTGCCACCTAAGCACGAATTTACACGAGATACTAGATTATCAACTAGGTCCAACCCTTTTACAGTTAAACAGATAAGATGTAACCGTAAATTCTACTCCAACAGCTTCTTTTCTCGCGCTTCCCGCCCGTGGAACTCCCTTCCAGAAGTTTGCTTTCCCGACAGCTACAATCTCCAGGTGTTTAAATGTAGGGTCAATGGACACCTCCTATCACCCTAACTCCCAATTATTCTCAGAACACTCTCATCTACCGAACCCTCATTCTCGGTATCCTTACCCGCCTATCACCCACCCTCTGACATTTCCTATATTTAACCATTCTAGGTATCCCTACTCGCCTATCACCCACCCTCTGACATTTCCTATATTTAATCATCCTTTCTCCACTCTATGTAGCCCCCTGCGCAGTAGTGGCAGTGACATGCCTTGCTTGGGGTGAAACGCTTATTAAAAAAATGACCTTACTATAGCGGTTGCTATGTTTTTCTTACCTACATTCGGTCCATGTCATTTACTCGTCTGCGATTGGGTAATAAATCACTACTATTCCTGTATAGGATAAATTAGTAATCGCAGTCGCATTTGATATTTCGGCTCTGAACCAGCTCTTTCATATGTGTGTGGTGATTGGTTAATTTTTAGTCAATCTCATATTTTTTTTTAATGTAAACTAAGTTTTTCCTGCGCTTGTTTTTTGATCCCATCTCTTTCCTTATAAGCGGCTACTTTTCGCAAGTTAAGCAGTAGACCAACAGGCTGGCTAAAGGACTCCATGTAAGTCTTTCTACTCAGACCTTACCTAACGCACACACAGACACAGAACTTTGTCTTCTGTCTGAACATTTTCCCCAAGAATTTTTGAACTTTGAACTCTTGACCAAAATTTGTGTTACTTACATTCAAAATAATTGTATTCTTCATGTTATTTATTCTTACATGAAAATCTTTCTAACAGTTATAACAAACCTTTTCAGCGCAAGAAAAAACTTTCTTCATTTAATTGATTTTGGTCAACAGTTAAAGGGGGACAAGTTTTTCCTCCTACTCTATGTATACTACTGTTACATGTTTTGTTTGTTTATTGAATATAGTTTGATTTATTGGTTACAAACTGGAGTTGTTGTCATTATTTTTCTTGAATCGTATGTTGGACGAATCGTAATATAAATCGTAAAGGACCTAAAAATCCTATACACTTTCAACAAAATCATTTCATAAATTCTACCTTGAGTGACTGTTGGGCCTTGTTTTGGATGAAAATCAAAATTAAAAAAAACAACAACAAATAATCCGGATTCGATTGAAGTCACAGAATGCCAAACGAAATCGGAAATAGTTTTTATTTTTTCAGAAGCGCGGCATATTTTTTGACAAATATATTGAATTTCTTCGAAAAAAATAATTCTTGAATGTCGGCTAAAGTTATTTAATTTCTGTCAGTTCAAAACACAGCAAAATGCAAGCTACAATATTGTAAAACTGTAAACGTCGTATCAGTATCGGCCTTAACATTAATTCAGTCTGAAAAACAAGATCATATTCTTAAGTAAATCTTTTTTTGAACACGACCATCTTCTACAGTTACGACGCTAATATCAGCTGTAGTAATAAAAATAGCATTCATTGGAGATATAAAATATTTCTTTCTTAATGTCTTTATATCCACTCAGTACAAGCGATACTATTTAAAAATGACAGTATATTTATTCAATTTAAGTGATAAACCATAAAGTAAACATGTCTCCTAAAGCAGACTTACATAGGTATGCAACTGCAGGGGTCGAATTCTAAAGCTAAATTCACTGAAGTCTCCATATTTCCTGGGTGAGAACTTTATCTTGCAGAAAATGTGTGCCTCACAGATACATTCAGAGACGCTAATTGCCCGCGTTTGTATGTATTGGTTTTTCCCTGATAAGAAAGACTCTTGGGTGGGTACAAAGAAACAAATAAACTCAGAAAAGAAATGAACGTCTCACTATCAACCAACCATTTCATATATACCAACTTTTGAGAAGGAAAAACAAAACAAAACAAAAACGATAGCAACGGAATTTTGATATATGGTAGGTCATACCTCAAATACCACAAGTGAGTCGTTAAAAATAGGACACATTTTGTTCATAAAGAGTTCACTCAATATAAAGAGTTCGATGGATAAATTGTCGTCTAAATTAGGTCAAAATGAAAATAACACTGACATCACATTTTAATAGATATGCATGGTGCAAAGGATGAATTATCGTCTAAACGAGGCCCCTAATGGAAATAACACTGAGATCTCATTTTAACAGATATACAGAGTGTGATGGATGAAATGTTTTCTAAATAATGCAAAAATAAAAGCAACACTGACATCTCTTTTTAACAAATATATTTATCAAAATTACGCAATTTTTGACATTCTAAAGAGTAAATTTATTCAACATTGGCTTAAACCACGGCCTTCATATGATTTCGAAATTTCCTGCAACTCTTCTGTGTGGTCTCCTTGTTTAATTTGGTGAATACTGCCATAACCCTTAAGTTCATCTTTGCTTTTATAAAGAGTAGTGTCGGTCTCTTGCTCAACTGCGTCTCATACATAATAATCAAGGGGGTTGCTATCTAAGGAGTAATTTTGCCAGATATAAGGGGTGATGTGGTTGCAGAAATTGTCTGACAAGAATTGTCTGACAGTCATGACTGGGTTCTGATGCTTATGTGGCATGGTGCAGAGTCCTGTTGCAAGACATAGCGTCTTCCAGCAGTAACCCTCTTGATCCATGTTAGTACTACCATCTCATGGCACTTGATGTAGGCCACCGTGTTGAGTTTGATGTTCTATGGGAAGATAAATGGAGGTATAACGTTGCCATCACTAATGTATACTCTAAACACCTTCCTATCACCATTAGACTCATCCAACTCTTTCCGAACCCTCTGCACTGTACTAAGATTGAGGCCCAAACACTTTGAAATATTCTTATTGGAGTTTCCGACGTAAATGCCAAGTAGAACAGCATGCTAAATTTCTGGCAGAGTGAATTGCGTCATGGTGGTCTTTTTTCAAAGACGGTTCTCAACTGACCCTACTGAAATTAAAAATATAAAATGGAGACAATTTGCACGTCGCACTATATATATATATATATATATATATATATATATATATATATATATATATATATATAAAGGAAAACACTTCATCTAAGGCGGTTATAAGCTATAATTTATTTCGACGGGTAAATGTTTGGTACCCATCTCATCAATCTACAAATTACAAATGGTTTAATTTTATCAAAAAATTAGTGACCACGCTATCCTATGTACATTTGCTATGTGGATATTGGGAGCTCAGGGAAGAGTTCACCATGCAGAAGAAGCAATTGTTTGCGTGGTCACTTGGTTCTCTCCATATTCATGGGATTACGAATTTCATGGCTCTACTTTCCACTCTGCATCATCCAACAAAAACAAAAAAAGATAAAAAGATAAAAATATTAGTATAAAATACAAATATATTGTTAGTGTTATTGAAACATTCAAAAAAATTACATTTTTGATTGTAGAAATTTCTAAAAATCATGCTCTAGATATGTACAATTCTGACTTTGAGTCCAAATTAATAAAGTATATGCCACAAAAATATGAAATCTTGAATACTGAACATTATTAATATTCCGGATTTTTATAGTTGTTGCCAGTGATCCAATATAGAAAACATACATAATAATGTGGACACTGATGTGCTATTGTTGAAACATATTTAATACATATTTTTCAAAACAAAAAAAACAAAAAAAGAACAGGAAGTAAAACGTATTTAAATTTTAAAAGATCGAAAATTTTTAAACATGAAAATGCCTCTATTCAAGCAAGCAAAACCGTCCATCTTACATTCTACAGTTCTTTTGCGGTGTTCGCAGGTAAAATAATCCCCGACAGTCCCCAGGGTTTTTCTTAATCCTCGACAGAGCCCAGGGTTGTCTTAATCCTCGACAGAGCCCAGGGTTTGTCTTAATCCTCGACAGAGCCCAGGGTTTTTCTTAATCCCCGACAGTGCCCAGGGTTTTTCTTAATCCTCGAAAGTGCCCAGGGTTTTTCTTAATCCTCGACAGTACCGAGGGTTTCTTTTAATCCTCGACAGTGCCCAGGGTTTCTTTTAATCCTCGACAGTGCCCAGGGTTTGTCTTAATCCTCGACAGTGCCCAGGGTTTTTCTTAATCCTCGACAGTGCCTGGGTTTTATTTAAATCCTCGACAGTACCCAGGGTTTGTCTTAAGCCTCGATAGTGCCCAGGGTTTTTCTTAATTCTCGACAGGGCCCAGGGTTTTTCTTAATCATCGACAGGGCCCAGAGTTTTTCTTAATCCTCGACAGTGCCCCGGGTTTGTTTTAATCCTCGACAGTGCCCATGGTTTTTCTTAATCATCGACAGTGTCCAGGGTTTGTCTTAATCATCGACAGTGCACAGGGTATTTCTTAATCCTCGACAGTGTCCAGGGCGTTTCTTAATCCTCAACAGTGCCCAGGGTTTGTCTTAATCCTCGACAGTGCACAGGGTTTTTCTTAATCCTCGACAGTGCCCAGGGTTTCTCTTAATCATCTACAGTGCCCAGGGTTTCTCTTAATCCTCGACAGTGCACAGGGTTTTTCTTAATCCTCGAGAGTGCCCAAGGTTTCTCCTAATCCTCGACAGTGCCCAGGGTTTTTCTTAATCCTTGACAGTGCCCCGGGTTTGTCTTAATCCTCGACAGTGCCCAGGGTTTTTCTTAATCCTCGACAGTGCCCAGGGTTTGTCTTAATACTCGACAGTGCACAGGGTTTTTCTTAATCCTCGACAGTGCCTGTTTTTTTTTTAATCCTCGACAGTGCCCCGGGTTTGTCTTAATCATTGACAGTGCACAGGGTTTTTCTTAATCCTCGACAGTACCCAGGGTTTTTCTTAATCCTCGACAGTGCCCAGGGTTCGTCTTGATCCTCGACAGTCCCCAGGGTTTGTCTTAATCCTCGACAGTGCACAGGGTTTTTCTTAATCCTTGACAGTGCCCAGGGTTTTTCTTAATCATCTACAGTGCCCAGGGTTCGTCTTGATCCTCGACAGTGCCCGGGGTTTGTCTTAATCCTCGACAGTGCACAGGGTTTTTCTTAATCATCGACAGTGCCCAGGGTTCGTCTTGATCCTCGACAGTGCACAGGGTATTTCTTAATCCTCGACAGTGCCCAGAGTTTTTCTTAATCCTCAACAGTGCCCAGCGTTTGTCTTAATCCTCGACAGTGCCCAGGGTTTTTCTTAATCCTCGACCGTGACCAGGGTTTGTGTTCATCTTCGACAGTGCCCAGGGTTTTTCTTAATCCTCGACCGTGACCAGGGTTTGTCATAATCCACGACAGTGCCCAGGGTTTTTCTTAATCCACGACCGTGACCAGGGTTTGTCTTAATCTTCGCCATGCCCAGGGTTTGTCTTAATCCTCGACAGTGCCCAGGGTTTTCTTAATACTCGACAGTGCCCAGTGTTTTTCTTAATCCTCGACAGTGCCCAGGGTTCGTCTTGATCCTCGACAGTGCACAGGGTATTTCTTAATCCTCGACAGTGCCCAGGGTTTTTCTTAATCCTCGACAGTGTCAAGGGTTTTTCATAATCCGCGACAGTGCCCAGGGTTTGTCTTAATCCTCGACAGTGCCCAGGGTTTGTCTTAGTCCTCGACCGTGACCAGGGTTTGTCATAATCCACGACAGTGCCCAGGGTTTTTCTTAATCCTCGACCGTGACCAGGGTTTGTCTTAATCTTCGGCAGTGCCCAGGGTTTGTCTTAATCCTCGACAGTGTCCAGGGCTTTTCTTAATCTTCGACAGTGCCCAGAGTTTTTCTTAATCCTCGACAGTGCTCAGGGTTTGTCTTAATCTTCGCCATGCCCAGGGTTTGTCTTAATCCTCGACAGTGCCCAGGGTTTTTCTTAATCCTTGACAGCGCTCAAAATTTGTCTTGTTCCCTGGCAGTACCCAGAATTTGTCTTGATCTCTGACATTTATGTTTCACATAATTTAGCAGATGCTGCCATGGATGACATGATCTGCGATAGGCATACTAAAATATGTCGTGTAAGCCTCAGATATTTTCGCAGATGATACACAGACTATTTTCACAGAGTACTTTTTTGCTTTTGTATTGATCAATTCTCCACATAAACAGCAAAATGCGCCTGCCGAATGACATCGGCAATGAATGCATCTATCAATGATGACGTGTCTGCATTTGGACAACTAGAAGGAAACCTCTTGAAATGTCTTGAAACTTCTAGAACAGGGTTGGCAAACTTTTCAGTGAAAGGGCCACATTGAAAATGTACAATTTTATAGGGCCGCATAGTACATTAACCAAAATAATTAATATTTAAAATAGACAAAATAAGAGGCTTTTAAAGAAAAAATGCAAGTAATTTTTATTAATTAATATAAAAAAAAACTGTTGAAGATTCATATGAAACACATTTATTTGAAAGACAAAGTAACTCAGTTTAAAGTTTAAAGGAAAAAATATTAATAGGTATTTTTAAGTAAGCGCTTCACATGAAACACATTTGAAAGACGAAATAACCTTGTTTTAAGAAAAAGAGCAATTATTTTTATTAATTAATATTATAAAGGTATTAATAAAAATTGTTTTTTATTTCTTAAAACAGTTACTTTGTTTTTCAAATGTTTTCTTACATTTGAAAAACAAAGTAACTGTTTTAAGAAATAAAAAACAATTTTTATTAATTAATATTTTAAAGTGGACACTTCAAATAAAACACAATCTTTAAGTTACACAAAATAAATGAATTTATTGATTTCCACAACCACGGTTTATACCGGGATGACGGTTTAATTATAGTCGATCGTAGTACACCACAAATTTGTGATAGGATGAGGAAAAAGTTGCATAAGTTTTTTTTAAAGATAATAGTTTTGGTTTTGACATCGTGTGTAACTTAAAGATTGTTAATTATTTAGATGTAACCCTTAATGTTACTACTGGTACGGTAGCCTCGTATATTAAAGAAAATTATATTCCTGTCTATGTAAATAATAAATCTAATCACCCCAAACATATAATGAATAGCATTCCTAAGGGCATCGCATACAGATTATCCACCAATTCGTCTAACTGCGAAATATTTGATAAATACAAAAAGACTTACCAAAATGCGTTGTTCAAAAGTGGATACAAAGATAAGTTAGAATTTATTAAATCTAAATCTCCCAAAAATAAAAATAGACAAAGGAGGATTATTTGGTTCAACCCTTCCTTTAACAAGGAAGTAAAAACCAAGATAGGTAAAATATTCTTTTCGATATTAAAAAGAAATTTTGGTAAAGATAGACCTTTACATAAAATTTTCAACAAAAACACGATAAAATTGAGGTATTCTTGTTTGCCCAATATAGGTAAACTTATAAACGGTCTAAACAAAACTAAAATCCGAAAGTCTAACGTTAACAATAAAATTTCATGCAATTGTAGAGTCAAATCCAATTGTCCTTTAAACGGTAAATGCCAGCAATCTTGCGTGGTATATAAAGTTAACGTGTATAAAAATGAAAATGACGTACAACCTAAGCCGTATATAGGTGCCACGCAATATTTCTTTAAAATTAGATTTTATAACTACTCCAGTACCATTAAACGTGAAAAATATAGCCGTAATAAATTCTAAAACCGAAATCCTACATAAATGCAAGCATATGAAAAATTGCCTACAATTTCGCTTAATTGTTCTCTTTTTGTAATAAAGTTTTAGTCTCCTCCTTTTCTCGTGTTTTGGTGTCTTCTTTGTTTTAATTTGAGTACCTATATATTTGCTACTTTAAATATTTGTTGTCAGCCAATTTCCCTGACGAGCCGTAGGTAGGTTGTTGGCTCTTGCTTAGATTTTCTATCTTTGTTTGCTCTACTTTCGTATTGAGCGCTTTAGTGTTAGGGTTTTCGTTTTGTTTTGTTTTTTTCTTTCTTACGAGTGCTTGACTTTTTGTTCATGTACTTCGTTTGTTTCTTTTTTTTTCTTCCCCTTCATTCCCTCCGAGTTCGTTCTCGGTGTGTTGTACAAGACGATTTAAATTATAGCTTAATTAATACTAGTTTCGGCAGAGTTAGTTCTGTTACTATTGGTATTGTTATTACTATAGTTAATATTATATATATATATTTGGGGACATTGTGGCATACCGTGCAGCAATCTTTTACATTTAATTCTTCTAAAAAGTGTAGTCGGTTCTGCACAAGCCTTTACCACTCTAATCAAATGATAGGTGTGGGTAGTCTGGCTGTTGGTTCTAAGAACTTAGATACTTGACATTCATACGTCGAAAACGACTGTAGAGTCCAGTATATTATGGATATGGTCTGAAACAAAAAATAGCTATAACAATAACAATTCTATATATATAAAATAAACTGCCATTACTACTCTTTACAATATGTTGCTGAAACTTACAGAAATGGAAAAAAAAAATTACGTGATAACAAAAAGGATCTTACACAACAATTTATCAAATGCTTTAATCGTACTTAGAAATATATTCACCCTCAACTTTGATCTAAAGAATTACAGACTTATTAAATGAGAAAGTAACTTACTTAGACAAAAAATTCTCAAGAGTGCCATGATCGAATCTCATCGTAAATGTGGGCTCTTGATTTTTTCCGAAGTCATTCCTGAGTGAATTACCTAAGTCACTCAGGAATGACTATAAAAATGTTAAAAATGAAAAGAAAACGGTTAAATGTATAACCTCCTGTTATATAAAAAAGATATATACACATATATAAATTTATTTCTTACTAAATTAATTTAAATATTACTTACATTAAAAAAATCAACAACATAATTTACTCACATTTGTTTATTAGACATTAAATTACATCACTTAGCATTCTCCATAGATTACCAGGACTTTCAGTTAACCTGATGTATATTTAGGAGCATTCTTAAATTTTATGATTTTGAAAAACTAACAACATTTTTATATATAAATACTTGTTGCACAAGAAACCCTAACAATTTGAATTGATAAAGTCTGTCAGAAGACGAAACGCGTCGGCTAAGATAAGTTTTCTTTGTGTTTTTATTCATATATATATATATATATATATATATATATATATATATATATATATATATTGTAATGTTTGTTACAATGGTTTATAAAAGCATAGTATCACTACACAAAAACTTTCGCGTTTCAGAGGTTTTTGTGTAGTAATACTATGCTTTTATAAACCATTGTAACAAACATTACAATATAAAGCTCTACGTTGTATCGAGCACTCTTCATAAAAGTAAATGCATGAACAGTGGGTTTAAAACCTACGTGTTCCATAACTTTCTTACAATACGCTATATATATATATTCTAAACATATGCTGTTAAATATAAGAGACAATGAATGTCTATTATGTTTAATCATGAGCCGTTCTAAACGTCGTATTTTTACTTTAATTTCAGTTGAAGACAAAAATTCTCCAACATTTGGATAATTATTTATTGATTTTCTTCTAAGCTTTCGGCTCACATGAGCCATCTTCAGGGAGGTTGTTTAAACTGAAATATTATAACATTCACCATCACCGACGATTTTATTTTGTGTTGACATAAAACTCCGCTTGGCAATAAAAAACTAAAAATAATAAACGCAGTTCTTAAATTTGCGATGCGGTTTTATGACATCACACCGCGGGATAGCGCGAAATGACAACAAAACCATGTAGTCAAATGCAATGTAATATGTTATTTCCGGTTTTAAAGTTGATTTTATTGAGTATTGGTTGTTTAGATTTGATGTACATGGCCTCCAATATCTGCAGGTTCCTCTTAATGTGTATATGAGTAAGGATCACCGTATTGTTGACCAAAATCTGTCTGATATTACCTACATATTTATGTTTTTCAGAGAAATGTTGTTTCATAGTACTCTGATCAGAAAGATGACATGTAAATCCATAGGAGAGCGTGGTTGTAGTAAAACCAATATATGTACTAGGTTTTTTATTAGTATCAGAGATGCAATCTCTGAATGGGCATGTAAATTGGTACACTACATTGGTTTTTTGTAGAGAATTTAGTTTAGTGCTTGTTGGGTTATTATAGACTATGAGGTATATATGTATAAATCCCAAAGGAAGCAACTTGATGTTAAAATCCCAAAGGAGATCCTATTAATATTAATTATTATTAGCAATTAAATATTAAAACTGATCCAGCCAGAGGGCTCAATGTAATTAAAAATATTTATTTATAGACCCAGTATATATATATATATATATATATATAATTAAAATTTTCCAAGATTGTATGGCCAATTCAACGAGTGAAATTTGCTTCATCGGCGATCTTAAACATTATGGTAAAATACAATTATCTGTTTGAGTGTGTGTGAGGGTAAAGGTAACGGAAGTAAGCGTAGCTTAAAGGAAAAGGAAAAGGTAGAAGATAAGGAAGGAGAAGAAGAAAGAAACAAGAAAAAAGGGAAGGGGAAAGGAAGACAGAAGAAAAAAGTGTGTTTGATTGGCAGAGAGAAGGGAACCGCTCGCAAATGAAGGTGAGGGTCGAGACAGATACATTAAAAAAATATAAAAATGTATATAGAAAAGAAAGATGAGTTTCACCCGGCTTCTTCGAATTTTTTCGATTTTTTTTTGTTTTAAACCAAAACAGGGTTTGCATATTGTTAAGATCAAAATAATTTACGTTAAAAATTTATTTGTTACATATATATAATCATCCATAGAGAGAACTGTTTCGCTGCATTACAGCTCATCATAACGGTCAGACATTCGATTGCTTGTAGCCAGGATAGAAACCCGACTTAAATTGACATCAGTCGGCGATTCTACCTCTGAGCTATGGGTGCTCGATAGATGAATGCGGGACTTTAGCGTGTTATATACAATGTAAACACATTCTTACATATATTACGTTAACACTCACCCATGTTTTATAGTTATTTGCAAAAGATTTTTTATGAACTCTTTTTAACCCTTGTGATAACAGCTTTTCTCTTTCTCTTCATTGTCACTCTTGTTATTATTAAATTGTATTCAAATTGTTCAAGTTGTTACACGTTGTTGATAATTTCTTCATTTGGATGTAACGGGGGAGTTTCGTTGGCCTTTTCCTTTTCTCGTTTGATCTTGGCCGCAACACCACCTTCCCTTTACTCCCTTTAAGGGATCAAAAGGTTACAACATTCAGCAGGAACTGCGAAGCAACATTATTATTCTATTTTCAATTTCCTTATCTCTTAAATTTGTTATACTAATTCCATCTCGCAAGAAAGGTATGTAAGGTATTTCTTTAGCTTATTCTGATACAAGGTCACAATAATGAGTCAGGTAAACATGTTCACCCGCTCGTACCTCTTTGTCATTCATGGATGACTTCTTTCGGTGTTTCAGTTTGCATGAATGAAAATATCGAGGCTGTGTCGTGTTGTCATTTAAGAAAGGTAACTGCACGAACAGTTTTCCAGTTACTGCTTAACCGATAACACGGAATGACTCAAATTACCCCCCCCCCTTATTAAATTTCAGATTAGTCTGTTGTGAATACCTGCCATTTTCGAACCTTTGCGATGTCTCAAAACTTAAACATTATCATACCGATAAAAAATAAACTTGCCATATTTGAGAGCATTTCAGATATCTCTTTTTAATGAAAAGGAAACCGCAGAAAATTGAACATCACCCAGAGTCGGTTACAGAGATAGGACCTGTAATAATTTTATGGAACTTTACAAATACACACAGACAGAACAACCAATGGGAGTCAACCAGACATTGTGATCAAAGACCACGAAAACAGAAAGTGTTATCTTATTGACATGACAGTCACTGCAGAATGTAATGTATCTTTGAAGATCTTTAAAAAATATCAAAATAAAATTGTAAAAAATTTAAAGAAATGTGATACATGAGGACATTAATAATTCCACTTGTAGTTGGAGCCCTCAGATTGATTGGAAAAAGATTACGAGAGGTTCATTGAAGGGATTTCTGGTAGACAGTGCCTTACAGAAATATAAACAATTGTACTCACAAGTCAAGTAGAGCTCACACCTTACAAAGGGCTTTATCCATGTAAATATGTGGATGTGAAATTAGTTTTTCTTTCTTTGTTTCTTTTATCAAAATATCTGTGGAAAATGTCATGAAGTCATTTCTGACCTTAGGTTTCTAGGACCCGGAAAGAAGTTTGTATACAACAGAAATCAAAAGAAATAATAATAATAATAATAATAATAATAATAATAATAATAATAATAATAATAATAATAATAATAATAAAAAACTGCTACAAGACAAAGAAAAATCTTAGTACTGCCTGGATAGACTACCGAAAGGCATTCGATAGTGTGCCACATGAATGGATTTTAAAGACTTTAAATATATACAAGATATCGCCCGTCATCATCAATTTCATCAAACAGTGCATGTCTATATGGAAAACAACCCTTTACCTCAATCATATAAATGGAACCTATAAGTCTGATGAAATAAACATCAAAAGAGGTATATTTCAAGGTGATTCTTTATCTCCCTTACTATTCTGCATATCATTAATAGCACTAACCAGTCAACTTAATAAGACAGAATGTGGTTATAAAATAGGCCAAAAGAAAATAAGCCATCTATTTTACATGGATGACTTAAAGTTATATGCTAAGAATGATAATGAGCTGGAAGGTCTTCTGCAAACTGTAAAATGCTTCAGCGAAGACATAGGAATGAAATTTAATTTGAATAAATGTGCTAAAGCTACAGTTTTACGTGGATCAATACAAGAAACATCCTCAATTAGCCTAGACCCTGCTGTAACAATAAAAGAATTGAAACCAGAAGAAGCTTATAAATACCTAGGTGTAAATGAGAGCGAAAACATTCACCATAAAAAAATGAAAGAAATAGTGCGTAAAGAGTACTATAGAAGGCTACGAATGATATTAAAAACTGAATTAAATTCACAGAATAGAGTTATGGCCATTAATAGCCTTGCAATCCCAGTTGTCCAATATAGCTTCAACATCTTAAACTGGACTCTAAACGACATCAGGCGAATGGATGCTAAAACAAGAAAGCTTCTTTCTAAGCATAGGATGCATCACCCAAAGGCTGATGTAGACCGTCTATACATACCCCGTAAAGAAGGTGGAAGGGGTCTTATTCAGCTGGAATTGTCATACAAGACAACAACTATTGGCTTACTAACATACATAGAAACAACAAAGGATTGGATGATACAATTAGTAAGGCAACATGAAGAAAGAAAGAAAAAATATTCAATAATAAAAGAAGGCAGTAAATACAAACAAGAATTACAGTTAGTAGATTCTGTAGAAAAGCAAAACAGTAGCCAAGAACCAACTATTGCGGCAAAAAATATGAAAATGAAAGCCAAAGATAAAGCTCTTGAAAAGATGAAACAGCGCTGGCAAGACAAACCTCTGCATGGCCAATATCCAGTACGTGCCAATAAATCCAATGTTGACAAAGTTAATACTCATCGATGGTTACGTGCATCTGGATTAAAGTCTGAAACTGAAGGATTTATACTTGCAGCACAAGACCAAAGTCTTTTCACGAGAAACTTTCAGGCAAATATTATGCATAATAATATGGATCCAAAATGCAGGTTTTGTGATAAACACCAAGAAACAATAGACCACCTAATCTCAGGCTGTTCTGTGCTTGCCCCAAACGAATATAAAAATCGCCACGATAGAGTTGGGCAATATTTACATTGGGCAATGTGCAAACATTATGGAAAAGCTGTAAACAAACACTGGTATGAACATCATCCAGCACCGGTTACAGAAATAGAAGATGTAACCATTCTATGGGATTACACCATCTACACAGACAGAAAAATTGAAGCAAACAGGCCAGACATTATTGTTAAAAACCAGAAGGAGAAAACTTGTCTATTAATTGATATGGCTTGTCCAGCGGATTGTAACATAGCAATCAAGGAATTTGAAAAACTGTCAAAATATAAAGACCTGGAAATTGAAATAGAAAAAATGTGGAAATTGAAAACAAGAGTTGTGCCAGTGATAGTAGGTGCACTTGGAATGATAAAAAATGGAACAAAACAACACATTGAAAGAATCCCTGGAAACCCCAGCTTAAGAGATATACAAAAAATTGTATTATTAAGTACAGCCCACACACTAAGGAAAACGTTATCTATGTAATGCTGGGGATGATAGGGAGGATAGAAAAACATGAAATGGAGTCATAACAACACGCCACTACCTGCCTTAGGTCTCCCCGCAGACTTGGTTGGTAGTGAGACCAATGCAGAAATCGAAATATGATGAAAAATGACATAATAATAATAATAAGTGATAGTAGATGCACTTGGAATGATAAAAATGGAACAAAACAACACATTGAAAGAATCCCTGGAAACCTGAGCTTTAAAGATATACAAAAAATTGTCTTATTAAGTACAGCCCACACACTAAGGAAACTTTGTCTATGTAATGCTAGGGATGATAGGGGAGATAGAAAAAACATGAAGTGGAGCCATAACAACACGCAACGACCTGCCTTAGGTCTTCCCGTAGACTTGGTAGGTAGTGCGACCATAGCAGAAATAGAAATATGATGAAAAATGACATAATAATAATAATAAAACTTTCAGGCAAATATTATACATAATAATGTGGATCCAAAATGCAGGTTCTGTGATAAACACCAAGAAACAATACACCATCTAATCTCAGGATGTTCTGTATTTGCCCTAAATGAATATAAAAATCGTCACGATAGAGTGGGGCAATATTTACATTAGATAATGTGCAAACACTATGGAAAATCTGTAAACAAACACTGGTATGAACATCCCCCAGTACCGGTTACAGAAATAGAAGATGTCACCATTCTATGGGATTACACCATCTACAAAGACAGAAAAATTGAAGCAAATAGGCCGGACATTATTGTTAAAAACCAGAAAGAAAAAAAACTTGCCTATTAATTCATATGGCTTGTCCAGCGGATTGTAACATAGCAACCAAGGAATTCGAAAAACTGTCAAAATATAAAAACCTGGAAATTGAAATAGAAAAAATGTGGAAATTGAAAACAAGATTCGTGCCAGTGATAGTAGGTGCACTTGGAATGATAAAAAATGAAACAAAACAACACATTGAAAGAATCCCTGGAAACCCCAGCTTAAGAGATATACAAAGAATTGTCTTGTTAAGTAGAAGAACTTTGTCTATGTAACGCTAGGGATGTTAGGGGAGATAGAAAAAACATGAAATGGAGCCATGACAACACACCAGGACCTGCCTTAGGTCTTCCCGCAGACTTGGTAGGTAGTGCGACCATAGCAGAAATAGAAATAGGATGAAAAATGACAACATAATAATAATAATAACTGTCATATTCACTAAAATATTTAATACAATAGTTACATAAATATTAAATACGCCTACAAAATATTTATAAGCCAATAACTCGCGACAAAGCTCTTACATCTTAAAACGCACCAATTAAACAGTACAATACAAAACGATAGAATACAAATCAGAAAGGTTGTCTTATTAGTCATCATAATTTAGATAAATGCCACCAAAATATCACTTGGACTTAGTAGTAGATATACCACGTAGTATTTTAAGAAAAATTAGGAAAAAATAAAATAATATAATTCTAGAATCGATTTCTTAGAAAAAATATCACTTAATTCAGCCACAAGCTACAGACTAAAAAATGTCATTAATGTCTACTAATGTTTACATCATTCTAACTGTTAATATTCAAGACCTCATTCACGTCCACACGCAAAAGAGACCACCACAGACTACAGCGCCACCGTTACCTATCTCCTTTATCCACAAAATTTATTAAAAAAGGAGAAAAAATAATAATTTGGAGAAGTTATGAATTTGAAAATAATATAGAGAAGGTGTACAGTATGTGATTCATGCCAGGTAATATCACTGGTCTGAAACAATTTTAATGCCCATCTACAGCCTTTGATATAAAAGGTTGACTTGTGGTGAAAACAATGTGTACTAATAGATGTTAAAATATTAGTGTCACACCAAAATAATATCAGAATATATAGCTTATGACAGCTTTTGATTTGTTGATTTTTACTGATAAGGGTTGTTTGTAGAATTTTCTGTGAATTGATGATCGTTATCATTGTTGAAAAATAGTAATGTATTCTTGAAACAGGATCTAATTCATTTGCATAGTCTTGTACCGCTTCTTACCTGTCGGTAACTTAGGCCAACATCCTCGCATCATTAGTCGATCAGTTTATGCCATTTGAGTAGTATGATGAGGAATAACAATTCGGTAGGTTTTAATTGATTGTTTTGTTATGGTTTATCAACCTTTTGCAGGTTATTTAAGACGAGAAAACATTTATAGATTGTAAGATATTTGGGGGATAATAGATTTACTGATACAAGTTCTAATTAACCCATAGCTAGGAGTATGAAGAGATAGATTCATACGCTTCCCAACGGTATTTGTGAGTATAACGAACCTGGCTGGAAGTGGAATTCAGCTCTCCGCTTTCAATTCAGAGCCGTTATCTATACACCACTCACATCCACAAATTGAGTATTCTCAGGCAGTCATTTATCTAATTACTGAGCAGGCTTGACATTGCTTAATTTTGGTGTTTCAATGTTATATGGCTGTAATCTATTTTACCAGCACATCCAAGCTTACAGAATTACTGGAATTCACAACCAGCCACCCATTTACCTACTGACCAGTATCAACGTTGCTTAACTTTAGTGATCGTACGAGAACAGGTGTTTTTATATTATATGACAGTAATTCATATCTCCCAGAACATCGAAGCTTACAGCACTTGGTTTTCCCAACTGGCCTCCCATCTAGATACTGATCAAGATCAACTTTGCTTAACTTCTATTTTCGTACAAGTAGGTGTCTCAACGTGATAAGGCCGCAAGTCTTTAAGAACTTTAACTTTAAATGCTTTTCTTTTGTGGTTCAAATGTTGACTTAGGTACAGCGACTCTTTTAAAACTGAACATCACAAACAGAATTACAGACGGAAGAGAAAAAAAATCGATTCCTTTCAAATTTTTTTTTAATTTCCTGTTGCTAATAATTCTCTTCGACAAATTCCAATTAGTCGGAAGGTATTGATTTTCTCTCTCTCCACTTTGTGTCTGGTACTGATGAAACTTCACAACTCTACGTCTTTTACACACAATGGTAATTCCTGTGTGATATTAAATCAGCTAAAAATTCTCCTCAGTAAAAAAAAAAAAAGAATATGCATAAAATATACATGTATGTATAAAATGCACAGATTTTTTTTGTCTGTCTGTCTGTCTGTCTGTATGTCTATGTCTGTCTGTTTCTCTCTTTATATATATCATTGTTTAGTATATATATATATATATATATATATATATATATATATATATAAATTAAATTAAAATAGGATTAATTCCATGATGTTGGATGATCAATTCGATATGAAAATCCCCACGGGGATAACACATCATCTCAGCAACAGAAAAATCCTTTCAGAAACTGGAGAAAAATCAGTCTAATTTTCCCTTTTAAATAGATTTGCAAAGAAATTAAAAAAGAAAAAGAAAAAGAAAAAGATAAAACAAAATAAAATCAAATAAACAAGAAAAGAAAAAATTGACATCGTCTGGGTTCGCAAAAAAGGAAAGAGAATTGTAACTTAAAAAGAACGGACGGCGTGTTGAATTGATGTAAGGTTAAGCAAAACGGAAAAAAGGTGGGCGATAAGAGAGATAAAGGAAGGGAGGGAAAAAAGAAAAGAAAAGAAAAGAAAAGAAAGAAAATTTTTTTATATATTACAGACGCTGGACATATTCAAAAACCTAACTTCCCAAAAACGTTGAAGTATTAGAAAAAGGCCTTTACTTAAAAAGGTATAATTATGTTTAAAGGGAATAAAAAGATATAGGATTTAAAATAAATTAAAAAAAAAAATTAGGTCATTTGATTTAAACTAAATAAAGACACCGCTAGGTATAAAAAAAAAAATCATTTATAATTATACATACATATAGAAGTACACACATACATACATACATACATACACATACACACACAATTCTTCAATTATGAATACATATATACATACATACACATACACACACATACATTCAATTCCATACACACTTATATACGTATATACACATACATGCGCATACACACATATATATGTACACACATATACAAAAAATCTACACACACAATATATATGTACACACACACATATGTATACATATACATACACACACACACATATATATGTACATTATACATATGCATACACACACATACATATAAAAAATATAAAAATTTAATGAATATTATAAAAAGAGCATTTAAAAAGCTAAAAAATTTTTTTACACAGATAAATACATATATACACACATACATATATACATATATACACACATATATACAAATAAGCACATACACACACAAACGTACACATATACATAAAAATTATAAAAAGAAAAATTAAAAATTAAAAATTAAAAATTAAAAAATTAAAAATTAAAAAATTAAAAAGTTAAAAATTTAAAAATTCAAATTTAAAAATTTAAAATTTAAAATTTAAAATCCGCCCTATGACGGCACTTATTAATGAATTCCTTTCTAAGATTCAAAAGTAAGTCCTGATGGGGATACTTCAAAATCAGAATCTTCTCCAATAAACATAGACGGAACCTATCACGAAAATTTTTAGTGGTACAGGCTGAGCCTATTAATTTCCTGATGATTATAGGGTCCTGCCCTTCCTCCTTCATTTTCCAGAATCTACGTGATAGTGCCGTCTGGAATCTTTGGTTAGGGTTCGAAAACGAGTACCTGTGGTTGTAAAGTCTCTGTTTGAAAGGGCCCGCGGACATACCAATATAAGTCCGGTAATTGTCTTTGTTGTTAGATGGAGAAATACGGGCTTCATAAATTACTTGGGTGGATTTACATTTGCCCTGCACCGGGCAGGTATCCACAGAATTACAATTACATTTATCAACAATTCCAGATTTAACGTCGGTATTATTTAAGTTCATTAAAATATGCCTGTTATGGGAATTAATCATTATATATATATATATATATATATATATATATATATATATATATATATATATATATATATATATATCATTGTTGTCCAAGTGTCTTTTAAACTTTAAGTTTCTTACTATATTTGTCATATCATTTTCGAATTTTATCATTTCTTTACATAATGGTGGGCATTTCCTTGGATTGAAGTTAAATGTTTCAGTTGTTTTTTGTTTTTTTGTTCGTTGAGGAAGAAATGTGCCTTCCATTTCATTCTTCTTATGAGGCTTTCGATGTTCTCTGTTAGTTGAATTTTATACGAAGCTTGGGTGGGTATAGGGATATTCTAAAAAAAGAACAACGCGAGTGCTCAACCCGTGGGGGAGCGAAGTATATGTGAAAAGTGTACGTATATAATTATAAATATCAATATATATATGCACTTTGTTATAGATATTATATTATATTATTCATACGTGGTACTTATTTGAAAGCGCTCAATAATAGTGATAGAGCTGACATATTCATATAGATAGGTGTGAGTTTGTAACCCTGGGTTTCAAGCTCTTGCGATTGTCAGACAAACTGATTAATTTAAAAAAAAATGGCTATATGTAGGGCTGCGTATATTCGTGTATTTTTGGGGAAGTGGGAGGGAAATATGTCGTCATGACAGACGCAGACATATATACACATTTGTACACCCATTGAAGTGCGCAAAGACACACACACGCACGCACGCGCGTCCGCCCACCGGGGCTCACACAAACATATATGCGAATTGTACGGGGCTCGGCATATATATATATATATATATATATATATATATATATATATATACGTGTGCCGTTGTGCACATACATACGCATTCGGTCCTTGTATTCGAATAGTGTAGCGATGTCAACGCGCGGACAGTTGTCGAGTTCTCATCCGTACATATGTACGTATGATGGGGTCTGTGTGAAATTATGATAGGTTAAAATTGCTATTATTTTCTTTAAGGCTATATTGTTATTTTTTATTTTAAAGTCGGTTATTAGCTTGTTTTTTTGTGGTTGCGCATATTTAAATGGCAGAAACCATACAGAAAAGGTAATGACGATCCAACTTACGTACACACATCCTCCAACCACCCACCTTCAAACATCAAAGAAATTCTCATATCAATCAGTCGCAGACTATCTGAAAACACATCTAACATACACATTTTCAATAACAAAAGAACACCATACGACGAAGCACTAAAAGAATGTGGATACAAACAACAACTACCATACACCTCCGCAACGAAAAAGCAAAAACAGAAAAAAAATATAGTATCTGGTTTAATCCACCATACAACAAAGCCGTCAAAACAAACATAGTTAAGACATTCCTGAACTTAATAGGAAAACACTTCTCGGTGACAAACCGATTAGCAAAAATATTCAACAAAAACAACATCAAAATCAGTTACAGCTGCACAAAAAATATTACACAAATAATAAAACGCCACAACAAAAAATTAACAACTTACAATAATGCAACCGAAGAACCTCAATGCAACTGCAGAAACGTAACTACATGTCCACTTCAGAGAAATTGCCAGCAAACAAACATAGTATATAAAACCAAGGTAAGTGTAAACAACAACACAATGTACTACATCGGTGCCACTGAGGGACCATTTAAGAAAAGAAAAAAACAACCACAATCTTTCATTTTCCAACAGAAAATACTCGAACAGCACTACACTATCCACATACGTATGGCGTCTAAAAGACAGAAATATTTCAACAACAATAAGCTGGAAAATACTGAAAAAAGTACCTGCCTGTAACACGTTCGCCCGACTCGTTGATTGTGACGTTTGTCCTCGTCGACGGTCGTGACGGCACCAGTTGTGATACTGCCACCCGGCTGGCCGGTTGGTTCGGTCGCTGTTGCTGGTCGTGACGATCTCGTCCGATGATGTCGTCACAAAAGCTGGTTTACAAGACGTCTATTGCAACAACGCGCCACTATCCCACGTTGTGAATTGATCCCAGAGGTCGCGTCGTGCAATCTTAGTAGTCGTCTTTGCACCCAAAGCCAGTCCGGACACTGGTGCACACTTGTGGTTAAAAAAATAAATACGGCACAAAAAAAAAAAATTAATAAAATAAATGAATAAGGTCGAACACGCCTGGAGAGTTACGAAGAATGTCTTTATATATATTAAAAAAACAATGTTTTTTTTTCACAGGATATAGTTGTCGGAATGCCGGTTTACAACGGAGAGAGAGAGAGAGAAAGAGAGAGAGATAGAGAGAGAGAGAGAGAGAGAGAGAGAGAGAGAGAGAGAGATCTTGTTTGCAAAATCTCAGAGTTTCCAATCTTCAAAATAAGAATGTCTTTTCTAAGTTTCGTTAAAGTAACAGAACTCTTCAGTTGTCGTTAAAGTCTTTTCACGAATTCTCTAAAATTGGAGCTGTCCGTTTTGTAGGTGATGTAAAAAAAATAACAAAGTTCTTTCGGGTTTTTAATGGAACTGGACGGGAATGGCCGAATCAGAGGCGGATAATGGCGGCGATGGTGTGAGGTTGGTTTCCTTGTCGTATGGAAGCTCGCTCCCGGCTAACTGATAAAAATTATTTTCATAGCAGTGCAGGCTTTTTGTCGAGAATAACCAAACATTTTAATTATCCCAAATAAGTTTTAAAACCATAACGTTCCTTCGGGATTCCTATCGGAGGCGCATTATTCAACATTAACTCTTTAAGTTAATCGGCGGCGGCTTCATTCGATATTAACTCTTTAGCCATAAGTTCTTTGGTAGACGACCTTTTTCCACAGTCGTTACATTTCGACTGATAGCTACTCAACTCTGAGAACAACTCACAGCTTCCCACAGCTACTGACAACAACTGAAAAAAACTGATTTATCTCGCCAAGTCCGGATTTTTATAACCATCCTCAATCCTCTAGGGGGATTTGGCCGATTTAAAGCTTTTGACCAATGAGATCGTTTCCACCCACACGATACGTGGCTCGACGAATGAGGTAAAATCCTGCATATTTAGGGACATATGTTGAGGGATCTAACTTTACTTGACCTCATCAAATAATCCTGACATTTTATTATGACTACTCATAAAATTTTAGCTTTACCTAAAATAATCCGCTTCGAACACGAAAGAAAAATAATTATATTCCTACCTTTCTTTCCCAGAAATAGTTAATTGTTCTATTCCCCGGATTTGAGAAGTACATGATAGTATTAAAATAGTTAATTTTTCTATCCCCCGTATTTTAAAAGTATATGACAGTGTTAAAATAATTTTTTACATAAGCTCACATCGCAAATTACAAAAAAGCACAACTAATAATGCTATTAATATTAATTCCTCTCTCTCCGCTGTAGTAAACTAAGCAAAAGAAGGTATCCCCGCGGGAGATAGTGTCACGTGCCTACAACAACATTACAAAAATGCCTACTTTGCCTACATGAAAAAGTAGCAATTATATCTCATACCCCACAAAAAAACTTACTAAACATAAGAGCAGAACTAATTTCCAAATGCAGACATGAAAATAAATACCTATTATCACAATTTATACCAAACGGAAAAAAAAGGAACCGCTGATACCATAAGCCTATCAATTATTCTCTAGTTCAAACTACCAACATAATAATTGCATTTATTGTTATTATCATTACACCACCATTACTAATCACTACTACCGCTTTACAATAACTATATGCTACCACAACTGTTATTATCATCAAATATTACTATCAACGTATTAGTCCGCAGCCGTAGTGAAATTAATACCACCACACATAAATACTAACAAGCATTGCAAATTAGAATTTTTACCATTTAAATATGCGCAACCACACAAAAAAAGCTTTTATTTAAAATAAAAAATAACAATACAGCCTTAAATAAAATAATATCAATTTTAACCTATCATAGTTTCACAGACCCCATCATACGTACATATGTACGTACGAGAAATCGACAACTGTCCGCGCATTGACATCGCTACATTATTCGAATACGCCAACCGAATGTGTATGTATGTGCGCAACGGCACACGTATACATATATATGCCGAGCCCCGTACAATTCGCATATATGTTTGTGTGAGCCCCGGTGGGCGGACGCGCACACGTGCGTGTGTGTGTCTTTGCGCACGTCAATGGGTGTACAAATGTGTATATATGTCTGCGTCTGTCATGACGACATATTTTCCTCCCACTTCCCCAAAAATACACGAATATACGCAACCCTACATAAAAAAAATTAACCAGTTTGTGTGACGATTGCAAGAGGGTGAAACCCAGGATTACAAACTTACACCTATCTACATGAATATGTCAACTCTATCACTGATATTGAGAGCTTTCAAATAAGTATCACGCATATATAATATATAAATAATATAATATGCATAACAAATTGCATATATATATTGATATTTATAATTATATACGTACACTTTTCACACACACACACACACACACACACACACACACACACACACACACACACACACATATATATATATATTATAATTGGTATTTAGAATAAAAAACATTTTTCACTGCTACACAAGAGATGTTGTGCTTCGGTACTATCAATAGTACCTCATCAGGCGATTTACAGTTGCAAGAGTTAGTTTGATATTACGTCAATTTTGTAGATATCCATATATCATTTCGTAACTCTTGCAACCGTAAATTGCCTGATGAAGTACTATTGATTGTACACGACAGCTTTTGTGTAGCGGACAAAAATGTTTTTATCATAGGTACCAATAATAAAAAAAATATTACAATAAACATTGCACTAATACGTAGCGAGCACTTTAAAAAAAGTAAATGGTACAAACTTTGGATTGTTATTTCATTAGTTTTTTCTTACTATTGCTAATATACACATACATATATACATATGTGTGTGTGTATGTGTGTGTGTGTGTGTGTGTGTGTGTGTGTGTGTGTGTGTGTGTGTGTGTGTGTGTGTAGGGTTTTCCAGTAACTGGGACCGATTTTAAACTTGAAATAATTTAAAATCGGTCCAATTTATTAGGACACTATATATATATATATATATACACACACACACACACACACACACACAAGTATTTGGTACGTATAGATGGAATAATATTCCGTATCCACAGAAACACTATTCTTAAAACAGTGTTCAATACAAAGTAGAGCTAATAATATTTATTCAGAAATTATAACATGAATATTTAAAACCCTTCAACTTGAAATAAACCTCATCACTTGATAAGACATAAGACGTACCGAAACAAAATAGTTACTTTTGTAGTGATATTATAACATATTCATGTTATAATTTCTGAATAAATATTATATATATAATTCCTTTATATATCAAGAATAATACTGGGGAGAAAAATTGTATGAGAAGGTGTAAAGACGTTTCCATGTGACGCGTTCCGTCCTTTAAGACTTCATTGGATTAAGTTGCTGCGACTACGTATGCTTTGGTATTAACGTAACGAATTTAGTCCGATGAAGTTTTAAAGCACGAAACTTGTCACATGGAATCTTTTTGTTACTTTCTCAGACAATTTTTCTTTCCCAGTATTGTTCTTGATATATATATATATATATATATATATATATATATATATATATGTATGTATTAGTCATCCACATACAAGCCTGTTTCACAGCTCATCAGTGTGGCTAGACACATTCACTTGCTTCTGGCCGAGATCGAATTTCGACCTTTGGTGTCAGTCAGAGTCGCTGCTCCCTAAGTCATAGGCGCATGGAATCAAAGAACGTAAATTTTAACGTGTTGTATATAAGAACTCAATTCATTTCTGAAGAGTCAAGCATATATATATATATATATATATATATATATATATATATATATATATATTTATTGTCTTCAATCGTAATGACGTTTTGTGCCAAAAATGCTTTTTTTTCAGTAGTTTACCACTGGAAAAGCGTTTTAGGCAAGCTTTATTCATATTAAAATATCCCGGAACATTTGTTCACATGAAAACGCTTGTACCTGGAAAGAAAATTAAGGATATAAAAAGGGAAAAGGGAAAAGGATGCGTTATCTAATTAGACATCTTTAACCTCTGCAACGATGCGATCCTAAGAGATCTAGAAGACCAACCAAAATGTGTCACTGGCGGACAGAATCTTAAAGAGAATCAGTTCAAGAAAACCAGAAGAAAGGAATAACTATCAATTGTAAGAAGAACATATGATCGTCAGCAAGAGGGATGGCCCAAGATATGAGCTAAAAATGTAAAATATCAAAATCAGGCAAGTACAACATTTTGGGAATTGTTATAACAGGGGACGAAAAAGGTGACACCTAAATCCGAAGACGCATTGAAATAGAAAAAGATCCTTCCAAAAATTGTCGTGGTTAATATCAATTAAGTATTATAATCTATTTGAGAAATGTTATAACGGCCGATGGAAAAGGGGACACCGAAGTCCGAAGGCGCATTGAAAAAAAAAACTTCCAAAAATTGTAGAGGTTAATATCAAGCAAGTATCTAAATTTATTTATAAATGGAACTTTGTCTCTCTCTGTGTGTATGTGTGTGTGTGTGTGTGTGTGTGTGTGTGTGTGTGTCCGTTACCTATAGACTCCGAAACGGCTGAACCGATTTTCTTGAAAATTTACATAGTTGTGCTATAAGCGTCTGCGAGTGTTCTTAGCAAGGTTTTGTGTCGAGGTACCACCGATAAATATCGAAAATCAATAATCGAAAAAATTGGGTTATAGAAGGAGTGGTCTGATTTTAATCAAATTTGATACACCCATAGACAAAGACATAAGAAACGATATTCAGAAGTTTCAAGGATGCAGTTCTTATAATAGTGCAGAAAATCGATAATATATATATAAGGCTTCTCAGCAAATTTCACACAAATATTCTTTAGGCTGAGTCTGAGCTCCAGGACCATGGATTAGTTTTAAAGCTTTCATTACACCGCCGGGCTATACTGCTAATTATAATGTATTTGAGAAATGTTATAACGAACGAAGGAAAATGTGTTCCCGAAATTCGAAGGCTCATTGAAACAGAAAAAGATCCTTCTAAAAATTGTAGGGGTTAACATCAAGCAAGTATAAAATGTTATAACGGACGATAGAAAAGGGAACACCGATATCCGAAGGAGCATTGTATCTTTCAAGCGTTGAACCGTTTTAAGAAACTTCGTTAGCAACAAAGAAAAGCGCCAAGAACTGTTGTGTAGTATCGATTCTCGATTTAGCCAATGAATGCTTGACAATTTCCTCACAGATGAAAAGAGGATTTGGCGTAACAGATATGTGATTGTACAGAAGGATGATGAGAATATTAGGGACGAGGTATGTGAGCAATTGGGGAGACGTAAGGAAAATCAAAACAAAAAAATATATATTTAGAATCAGAAATAGACAGTTGAAATTTCTGAACGATCCAATCTGGAACACATAATGAGGAAAGAAGTCTTAGAGAATTTGACACTTACATGAATCTAGGTGTTTCTGCATTTCTTTTTAATATACAGTATTACTTCCCCAATACAAAGCTCAAGAACCACTCAATGTATGAGCTTGTTGCAAGGGCGTGAAAGGAGGAAGTATTTTGAGGATATTTAGAATGGGCGTGATAATACTAGCTGTTTCCTTATAAGGAAACATTTAACTTTCATTAAGGCCTAAGGTTATATTACGTTGAAACACTACGATCACCGAAGTTAAGCAACGTCGAACCTGGTTAGTACTTAGATTGATAACCGCTTGGGGACACCAGGCGCTGTAAATTTGGATGTGCGGGTGTTGTGATGGATCGGAATCGTTAATTGGAGAGCTGAGTTCCAATTACAGTTGGATTCGTCATATTCACTTACTCGCAAATACTCTTTGAAAGGTATGAATCCACCTCTTCTTCCCCAACTACGGGTTAATTAGTAAGACTTGTATCACTAAATCATTATTATCTCCACCTAGTCCTTACCTAGATGGCTGACCACTTGGGAAGATGGATCTAAGGATAAAGACACAACAGGATGTGCAGTTGTTTATGAGAATCAAGTCATTCAAAAACATCTTCCTAAGGAAGCATCTATTTTTAGTGTTAAATCAAAAGCCATTGATTTGGCACTTAACATCATCTCCCAAAGCAAAAGGAAAAAGTTACTGATTTTTTCAGATTCTCTATCAGTACTGACAATTCTACAAAATAAAACAGAAAACCCACTAATCATAAAACTATTGTGCAAATTAACATCATTGTCAGATACAAAAGAAATTATCCTTTGTTGGATTCCAAGCCATGTGGGAATCCGAGAAAAGCCACAGCCGCCAAAAATGCACATAAAGAGGCCATTGACCAAACATGTAAGATCACATACACAGATTTAAAAGTAAAAATACAATCATATATCCAAAATAAATGGCAAATCCACTGGAACAACTGCAATCCAAATAAATTACTAACAATAAAACCCACTGTAGGTGAATGGATACAGGGTTACAGGGAATCACGAAGGGAAGAAGTTATCCTTTCTCGACTCCGTATTGGACAAAATAACTCATCTATTCATACTTGAAAAAATCTTGTCATGCCCCATACACTGTAAGACACTTCATGATAGACTGCGCTGACTTTTCATCTATATGAAAAAAGCATTACAACACAAAAACAATAAAGAACTATTTGAACACACCAAGATAGACCATTTAATGGCATATTTAAAGAAAATAGGACTATACAATAAAATTTAATTAAAATAAAAATGTATACAATCTAATGTGTACAACCACTCTAATGCATGCAACAACTTCAAAACAAACTGATTCCAAAATACAAAAGCTGACCCTTAAATGACCATAATGGTTGATGGGTCGTTAAAACCAAACCAAAGCAAACCAGGTGCTGTAAGCATAGATGTGCGAGTGGTGTAACGGATAACGGCACTGAATTGTTAATCGGGGTGCCGAGTTACAATCCCAGTTGAATTCGTTATATTCAATTACTCGCAAATACTCTTATGAAAGGCATGAATCCGCTTATTCCCCCCTGACTATGGGCTAATTAGTAAAACTTGTATCCCTAAACTATTATTATCTCCCACCACCAAAAAAAAAAAAAGTTACAATATAAAAATATTTTCCGGCTTTAAATAACATGAAACATTTGATAAAGAATAGAAAAGATATCAATCAATTTCTAAGAATCTATAATCATTATTCGTCGATTCAAGGAAAAAATTAGGCAACTATGTAGTAGCGGGCATTTGAACCTGACAAAGTCAACAGGAATTCGTTGCCATGTCCGTTGTCTGTGGTTATTAATCATGTTTCCTCAGTGAACGAAAATCGATTCTCGACTCGAAACTTCGGAAATCATTGACAAAGGTCGATAGCTGGCTGGCTGGCCGGCCGCTCAAACGGGAAACGGTTTATTAAATAAAACGCTTACACAGTCAGCGATTAATGTCTTACATAGGCTGGAAAGACTTCCAAATACGGAGTCAGTAGCAACACATTGATCGAATTAACGCAAAACACTGTGTTGGCTGATATAAGTATGAGAAGAAGAAAAACAAAGCTGTAAAGAGGGGAAGAAAATTCTTTCACGACGAAAGACAAAAACCTGCAATACACAAAAATATCACAGGACCTGAAATATTAGAGTCTAAAGTAAAATCATCACTGGCCATATTAGACAGGAACAAAACAGCATGACTAAACGGAATTGTAATAGAGATTAAATAAGTAGGTTAATTTTTATAGCGCTGGTTAAGTACCCCGATGCAAACAAATGAGCCATGTAACGTAACTTATCATCCAAATTCTGATGAATAGAGCGCGCTGCCGAATCAGAGCGAAAATAGTACAATAATAGTTCGGTTTCGTTGAAGACATTGAAACAAGGAATGCGATATTTAGGCTCAGAATGTTATCAAAAAGAGTAATACAGATGCAAAAGGGTGTAGACCTATGTTTTATAAAGTGCTGCAGAAATAGCTGTTTATACTAGTGGGTAAGCTTGATTAATTTGGGTAAGGCATTAAAATAATCCACAACTTATATTAGGAGCTAACTGACTGTACAGGCATAAAGAATGATTTGAAGAAATACACAAAATAGAAAGGGGCGTGAAGAAGTGTCTTCTTTTTCGAATTTTACTGTGAGGTAATCCTAAGGGAATTAAAAGTCCTATCAGAATTTATTTTTGGCAGACATGATCTTAACGATATAGGATATGTAAATGACACATTGTTGATAACAAACATAAAAAGGGAACTAAACAAACTCCTACAGAATTTAGTAAAAGAATGATAAAAATGTATCTTCTTACTTACATAGATGCAATTCTAAGAGAATTATAAGTCCTACCAGGATTTATTATTAGCAGACACAATCTTAACAACATACGATATGCATACGACACATTTTTAATAGCAGACACAAAAAAGACAGTAAATACGACACAGAAATCCGAAGGCATATTGGGATAGCAAAAATTGTCTTCTAAAATCTAAGCAAAGTATTAAGAAACAGGAAAACATTGCCATGAACAGAGAAAAAGATGTTGATCTGTTATGTAATATCGGTCATCCTATATGGCAGTGAATGTGAGACAATTTCTACACGGATAAAAAAGAGACTTGAAGCACAGAAGGATGCTGAGAATGCCATGAGTAACGAAGGTAGAAGTTAGAGAAAATAGAAACAAACAAACAAAAAAAAACATTTATACTTACAATCAGAAAGAGACAATTGAAACTTCTTCAGCATATAATGAGGAAGGAGGGTTTTGAGAATTTGACACTTCCAGAAGATACTGAAAGCACGCGAGACAGAGGAAAGCAGATAATAATCTACCTAACAAGCCCGTGTCAGCAGAAGAAAGATTAAGAGAGATGTCGAAAAGACAAAATTTATGAAGCGTTACAAATGATACGAATTTGTGGAGATTTATGATCGTTCCGGTTTTCTCTTCTTTCACACCGTCGCGGACTAGGCAGGATTCCTTGGATATACGCAGAACACGGACTCTACGCTTTTTTACCCCTCGACAGAGTAAGTTATACAATATCCACTTATGCTTTTTACGGAACTGTCATAAGAACATTCCTTTAATTTACACTTTCTTTCGGGAACTATCCTTGAACATTCTCCCTGTTAATAGTTCGCAATAGTATAAACATTTCTATCTCATTTTAGTCATTCTCAACCAATTCAACACTTGTAGTTTTCGTTCATCAACACCTTCTTAACCTCAAACAAAATCACAAAAGAAAATGACATCATAGCCGAAGGAAGAGAAAACAGGAATGCTCTTTTTTTACTTGTTGATTCGTTTGGGATGTTTTATGGGATACAATTTCTTTTCTCTCACTTCGCACTTTGGAACTTACTTCTTATTTCTTGCTTCCCCGATAACTACAATCTTCAAAAATTTAACATCAATCGGTATCCTTTGTCTTCGCGAAACCTGTTCCTTTATTGACCTTTTCTCACTTCTCACTAAAATCTTCTCTTTCTTTTCGACTCCCTGTAGCCCCTTGCCTCCTAGTAGCATTATCGCCTTGATTGGGGTGAAATTATTTTTGCAAAGGAAAAGCGAAGAGACATGACTAACTATTGTAAGAAGACAATGTATGGTAGCAAACAAAGAGGAAAGTTTAAGGTATGCGCTACAGAATAGAACAATCAGGATTAAGCGGGGATAGAATTAGAAAGATCTGGGTAGTTTCACAACAGACGACGGAAAATATAGCGTGGGAGATGTTTCTTCTATAGTGGTCATTATTGCCAAAATTCAATCAAAAGTGACGACATTGCTTGAATTTTTTTCACACTGACCAAAAGAGAAACTGTTAATAAGAGTATAGGAATTAAATTCTTTATATTTTTCAACCAATAAAATCCCATCAGAAGGTTTGTTGGATAAACAATAATAACTAAAGCAAATGCTACCAAATTACTTGCAGACGTAATTATAGACTTACCACATTTTATTGTTACTTTTTAACCATTTAGAAAATAACAATATTACCTTCACCACTCCCACAAATTCATGAAAAAAAAAATCGTAGGTCAGTGTAAACTTATTTACTAACTGATGGAAACCTTGTATTCAAAAAGTTTCCACCTCTATGTGAAATCAGGTTTTGGATCTCTTTTACGGATATAAAGATAGAAGCCTGCTGCTTCTCAGGGTTCAAATCAATTTTGGGGGCTAGTTTGATCTACACGTGCGTAGGTATATGCATTCACGTGCCCACACACATAATGAAAGAGATGAGCCAGCAGCTGCCGATCACGCACACAATAGCAAATTTTCTAAGCACCGCGTAGATGTGGCACAAGGCCGAAGTTATGGGGTACCTAGTGAGGATCGAACTCACTTGTAACAGGTTCCAGCGAGACAAGCTTGCTAACCATTACACCACGCCGAGGTTCCATGCACGCATTAGAAGGAAATAACCAGTCTACGAACTTACGAACTTGCAAACACATTTTGACCGTTATAAACTAAATCTGTCCATACATTTCACACCGCACTACGATCGCTTAATTTAATTATATTATAAAACAATCTTTATTGCAAGAAAAATTGAATATTTTATTGTTAGTGTATATTTCTGAAAAGAATCCACAATTGATATTTCAACTGATGTCCTGATTCTACTTTTCTTTCAGAAAAATAACATTTCTTATGTTTCATTTAAATGATTTGTTGTTAAATGTATGGAATCCCGACACTAAGATAGCAACAAAAAGCTGGGTAGATCGATCCCAATAAGAGAATGGATCATTGCGGTTGCGACGTTACACTTGTCAGACACGATGTTTAAGTTGTATATATGTGGAAATAATTTAGCAGCAATGTTTTTTTAAATATGGTCACACAGAAAGTAAACGAAAACATTTGTTATTTGTTTGAGTCAGGCGAGCGGAGATATCTCGTCATTCATCGTTTCCTCGCTCTAATTAAGTTTTATTGAGCTTTGTTGATATAATGAAGAAATAATCTTGGTGTTGGGGATTTAAATATTTCATGCATGTTTCTGAGTCAGAGCTTAGTAGAATACTTTTGAAAACGTTCAGTGTTATGCAAATTCGCCCTTTGAAGCGACTACTTCGCATCTCAACAAGTGATTTAGCAAGTCACCATTATTGATTAGTTTCGTTAGTGCAGAAAGTAGCACTTCCTTCAAACCGTATTGTAATTTGGCAAGAGTTTCAATTTTTTTCTATTCAGGGACCACCTTTTAATATCGGTTAATATTTCTAGTGACATACATGTTCCCAGGCTATGTCAAACGCCTACAATGGAAAAGATAGTCTGTTGGTTTGGTCGCGTGACGAGAAAATGAATGAAGCCCGATATTAGTTAATCTGTATAAGACAGCTTTTGATAAATTTTAATTATGGCAGACGGGCGGTTGAAAATCTGAAGAAAGGTCTTTTTTAATCTCTTTTCTTGCTGTTCAAAATACATAATTCCATCGTTTTCTTTCTTTCTTTCTATCTATCTATCTAAAACAGATAGATATTAACCACATGGCCACGGAAATGCTTTTGCACTACTCTGTCGATGCTGAAATTGAGAATTTAGTGGTTGCAGATACACTATTTTGGGTTCGATTTGGCTCTTGAAAAAGATAGAACATTGCAGAAGGAATCAGCTACTTTCTGAACCGCTATATGGAGTTGGCCATTTTTTCAGCATCTTTAGTGTTATGGAATGCTGAGGCTAGCTGAAGACGATCCCTACACGTGGAACTCTGATAGTAATGGAATTATTTTGTCTAAGTTTTGGATATAAGACCAAAACGACGCGAAGAATTTGGAAGAGTCGACACGCTTTCTGTATCCAGATTCCTTAGAGGGACGAGCCCGCACATGGCTAAAGGCTAAGCCAACGGATGAGCATGCTTTCCTCAAAAGATATTTCTTCTGCTTTCTTTCTTCAATGCGGTCTATGAAACGGCTTTGGGACCTGAAGATCACATGAGGCAACATGAGTAATGAATCAGATATACACGTTCTCCTTGGTCCTCACAGATTAAAGTAAGTTTAAGATTATATTAAGAATAAAATTAGATAATTTATGGGATAGAATATGGGCATATTTAAAATATGAATATTTTAACTTCATATTTTAAATATGCACGAGAAAAAGTAGGTACATAAACAAACAAAAAAGAACGAAAATTTGATGTGAACTGGTTTCGCGCCACTCTTACTAAAATTTGTTCGAGGAAAATTAAACAAAAACATGCCTTGTTTAAAAACAAAGCTAAATACACATGTTAGCAATACACTAACAACAATATATTTAAATGCAAGTCATATTAAGACCGAGCAGCCATTCCTTTTGTTTACACTGGTAAAACTGCTTGGACTTAATGAAATTTGTTTCAAGTATTTTAAGCTGAAATTGGGAGTGCGATCTGTACAACACAGAGAACTTGTTCTCCTGGAACGACGCAGCAATTGACGATTATTTATCATATGCTTCGCAACTGCAGACCCAGATGCAACATACTTATGAAAATGCTCAATCTACTGATCTTTCCTGGTACTTTTTATGTGCTTACTATTTCTCTCACTTTTTAACTTAATATTTTGAATGTCTCTGTTTACCACGCCGTTTGGTTTCGTTGATTTTGTTTTGGAGTATATTAGCATCTTCATGGGTTATTTAATGCTGAAATATAAATATTTGGAAGCCAATTGTATGCCTTCAACCACAGATAAAATGTATTGTTGGTCATTTTGCTATAAACTGTATTGTTGGTAATTCTAGTATAAATAGGTATTGTTGGTAATTTTTTTTAATATTAAAATGTATTGCTGGTATTTTTACTATAAAAATATATTTTTATACTTTCATGGCGTTTCGTTTTTGTTTGCGGAGACTTTCATTATTTATTTAACCATAGCTTGGGCCTTATCAGGTGCTACCATCCATTCCACACCGTAATTAATAGTTAAGATTATTATTTATATACTTAAAGCCATTTCCGAAAAGTGATTTTCACCAAAAGTTTTTTCGAAAGACATTGTTAGTGAGTTGTTGAGTTTTCACTGGGTGTCCTTCCTAATATTGTGGCTTTGAATCAGAGTTTAGTAAAAATCTGAAGACTGCGCAATTATTCTATCGTTCAGACAAACAAAAAAGTATATTAAATACAAGTCTCCTTCTGGTGCAGATACCGGAGAAAATTGACCTTTAACTTGCTTTAACAAACTAGAACATGAGAATAATTCGCTCAACTTCTACAAACCAAAATGCCACTCTACTAATAAATATAAAAAAACAAAAGGAAATTAAAAAAAATTCGTAGAACAGTCTTTCCTTACTAATCCCGGTTTTATACGGTTCGATATGAATTATCTTGGATGACGAGATTATGGAATTAAATTGAATTACATTAACATGGAAGCAACATTAGAAATAACAATTTATGTAGTAAATGTCACTGGCCAAATTTAAGCCAATATTGCCGATGTCATTCTGGTTTATATAAAATGCGAAACGACTGATCCTTTTTGCTTTGTCCCAACCAAAGCATGGAAAGCATATACAATCTACATTTCAAACATACGCACCGTAATGGGGGGGGGCTAGAGGGTGTCGTCAGTGATGTCATCGCGAGGATCACTAGGGGGTTTCGGGTCTTTCAACATCATACCTCCCTCACCGCGCCGACCCGACCAGAGATGATCAGTTTCTGGTCCTCCCTCGATAAGCGCTTTCAGACACTGGGAAAATTACGTTTGGGCCCGGTACGAAACCTTGCAAATGCTTCTGATTGGCGACAGTCAGAGCCACTTTCCATTTAGAGGCGAACCGTATATGAGCTCGTCCGAAACTGCTACAACAGGGCGTAGGCAGACTCGAAGTTACATGTAGAGAGAGTTCAAGGAACATTTACGAATTCGTAGGACACTAAAATTCGCAAAGCTCTTTTTATTTATTTTTATTTCAAACCTTTTACGAAATGCCTGTAAAATCTAAAAGGTTGTTGTATTTTTCCCCCTCTGCTAACATCGAGTTCAAGCAGACTAATTTTCTTGCTCAAACGTTTCTCTCAAAAATGACATTGTTTTGCATTTAATTCTTTTGCAAGCTTACTTTTTTTCTCGCAGCAAACTTGAACCTAAACTCAAACTACCTTGACACTCTTTAATTATGATGATTTAAAAAAAAAGAGTATACTTATTATTATTTATTTATTTATTTATTAACACTAAGATGCGCGTTGTGGTGTAAGAGTTATTTGCTCGAACTGAGAAATCAGAGGGTTGAGTTCAAATTCCAGTCGTGTTCGTTACATTCACTTACGTGTAAATATCCTTTAGAAAAGTATGCAGCCATTTATTCTCTTTTCAAATATGGGATGTATAGCAGGACAGAGTGGCAGAAAGAAACAACACACTAAATAACTAGAAGGAAAAGACGGATTAATACCTTTCCCAAGGGTATTTGCGCGTAAGTGAATGCAATGAATTCAGCTAGAATTCGAACTCGGCTCTCCGATTTGTCGTTCCGAGCCGATATCCACTGTACCACAACGGCTCGGAACGACAAATCGGAGAGCCGAGTTCGAATTCTAGCTGAATTCATTGCATTCACTTACGCGCAAATACCCTTGGGAAAGGTATTAATCCGTCTCTTCCTTCTAGTTATGGGTTAAATAACAGGGCAGATTGGGTTCTATAGCCTTGGTCGGCAACCAGTCTACCGCAGAAAGCAATGGCAACCTACTGCGGGATAATCTTCTGCCCAGTCAGTCATGTCTCGAAAGAGACATGATCGCCCAAGCGTGTATCGCGTATGGCACTTAACTGACTGAAATGTCACTTACGGATCCAAATTTTAAATTAAAAATTAAACTATAGGGCATCTCAGAGAACCCAATATACATTATGACACACAATGTTTGCCATGAGCATTTGGTCAAACAGGTCGAACACCCTGATAAATATTAGCAGTTCATCGCCAACAAATTAAGGAACCCCACACAAGAAAAATACCTCTTAGCTAAAATATAAAGGAATGCAGAGGATGAAACCTGCCAAATTTTATTATCCACCCATTATAACAATGAGACTAGCACACCATTGAACAAGAGCGCATAAGAAAAGGAACATTTTTCATTGTCAAATTTAAAATTTAAGAATCCATAGCTAAATCCGCTGCTATGAAAGTCGGTTCTCTGTGTAGGACCAGGAAGTTTTCTTTTTTCCGCCTGAAACAATCCTGCGCATACATAAATCTATCATCTGCCCGTGCATTGAATATTGCTGCCATATCTGGTCGGGTGCTCTTGCTATCCACCTAGGTGACCATGACAAAATCCAGCGGAGAATCTGTAATGTGATAGATCCCGACTTGGCAGCTCAGATACAGTCGCTTTCTCACCGGCGTAATGTTGCTTCCCTGTGTCGCTTCTACAAATACTTTCACGGCTTCTGCCCCGATGAACTTAGCTCACTGATGCCCCCTATATATAAATTTACTCGAGCCACAAGATTAGCAACTAGAGCCCCACCCATTTACTGTGAAACCAATAAAATGTAAAGGCAAATTCTACTCCATCAGGTCCTTTTCTCGCACTTTCCGCCTGTGGAATTCCCTTAACTTGATTCCCCGACAGCTTACAATATCCAAGAATTTAAATGTAAAATCAATAGTAATCTTCTATCTCACTAACCTGCATCCTCTCTCTCATGCTCCTTTCTCTGTCCACTCCACTCTCATCAGTATTCTCATCCTTCTCTTACCAACTTCCTGACACCCCCTATAACCTGTCACTTTTTCTCATAACTTTCCTTTTATGCAACCCCCTGCAAAACAGTAGCAGTAAAATGCCTTGCTTGAGGCGATATGATTATATAAAAAAAAATAATTCTATGCTATTATAATGTGGATATAAAGTGGAGGATCAATTCTACATTACAATCAATATATAATCTGATCCCTCACTTTATGGTCACATTCATCCTTCTCTTACCCACTTCCTGACACACCCTGTAACCTGTCACTCTATTTCATAACTCTCCTCCTATGTAATCCCCTGCAAAACAGGGACAGTAAAATGCCTTGCTTGGGGCGATATGATTATAAATAAAAAAAAAGTTATCTCCTATCTCACTAATTTGCATCCTCTCTCTCATGCTCCCTTCTCCGTCTACACCACTCTCATCAGTATTCTCATCCTTCTCTTACCCACTTCCTGACACCCACTGTAACCTGTCACTCTTTCTCATAACTTTCCTCCTATGTAAACACCTGCAAAACAGTAGCAGTAAAATACCTTGCTTGGGACGATATTATTATAAAAAAACAAAAAAAAAAAAAAAAACGCAGGTCAAGTTTTTCAAAATAGAGAAATATATTTCCTTTGCATAAACGACAGATAAAACGTGTTATTTCACGTGATTTCGTTCTTTTCTTCTGGACTTCATGTTTACACGTGGTAACGAAATAAAGATTTTGAAAATCTAAAAGCGAAAAAACAGTTAAAGGAAAACGAATTTTTCTGCAATCCCCATGTAAATAATATATTTTTAATAATCAATTATTTATTTTAATTTAATAACTATCGGTAAAGAGACGTGCATTATATATATATATATATATGAAATAATTTGTTTGAATATTATTTTTTATCGATACTCGTATTTAAGTAGATATTCTGTTTTTAATAATAATGTTCAAACAAATCATTTCAAACTGTCGGTTTTTTATTACCAAGTTTCGTTAATCTTCGTTAATTTCTGTAACATGTTTACATTTGTTGGCATTACGATACATTTCAGAACAGATATGGTTATTGCGATGAATCGAAAACTGTATTATATAGGCTTGATTAAAACCTCGTTTAGACTCATGGTTCTTCGTGGTCGAGAGGTCTAAGACGTGCCAGATCACATGGGAGCTTCCCCTATGTGGATAGGGGTCGCAGGTTAGAATCCTGCCAAATGACACGCATTTTTGTAATAAAAATTTATCGTAAATAATCAGGCCAGTAGAAATAATTTTTTTTTTTTCTTACATACAACATGTGACCAATGACCACATGTGCATTTACTTTGCCCTCATCAGCCGCTAACCAAGGGTGACTACACAGTTTCGGTGGTTTAAAGCGGGACTGCCACCCCTGGTACCACCAGCAGCAATCGCTACTGGGCAAAGTAAATGACAGAAAAATAAAATCAATTGGCACATTGAGACAGATGAAAACGCTTTAACAGTTTTTTAAAATTCAAGAGCAGAACGAGAACGGAAGAAGTAGATAATACTGTTAGTGTTTGTTTCTAAACAGAATATCTACTTAAATACGAGTATTGATAAAAAATAATGTTCAAATAAATCATTTCAAATTGTCGGTTGTTTATAACCAAGTTTCGTTAATCTTCGTTATATATATATATAAAGACCTACGTTTTTTTTCTAAGCCTCATAATTCTTATTTACTTTTTTCTCTATGTCACATTCTGTCTGTCTATTTGTCTGTCTGTCTGTCTGTCTCCCTCTTTCTTATATATATAATGTAGTAGTCCTTCGTCGGTCAGGGTTGACCATAGGTAGCATCCTAGTCGCCTGCTTGGCTGGAGCATCGGCGTCTGTGATTGTAGAAGCCGGGAGTGACAGTATTTGTTGCAAAGGCTGCATTTATGCTTTGTTTCTGGTCTGTCGGACTCGTAGCTGTCATTTTGCTTCCTGCGAACCCACCTCTCCATGGCGACTTGTGTCAATTACTCCTCCCTTGATTTGAATTGTTGGCCAGGTTTCTTCTCCATTTGAACCGGTTGACTGCTACGCTCTCCCATGACTCCGTGTTGATGCCCGCAGCCTTCATATTACGTTTTATGATGTCACGATACCGCAGTTATGGTCGCCCAGTGGGTCGTCTTCCAAAGGCCAGCTCTCCATACAAGTCGTCTTTTGGAATGCGACTGACATGCGGTCCAACCATACTGCCCCAATATATATATATATATATATATATATATATATATATAGCAAGTTTTTCTTCATAATTTAGGCAGGGAGAGAGTGAAGACAAAGACGAACCAGCTACAGGGGGTGAAAGAAAAAGGGCAAGAGAAGGATGTGAATACAGGAGTGAAGACAGTTGCGAAGGTAGAGAGAAACCAAAAGATGTAGTGATGTAGAAAAGATTGGAGTTAAATGGACAAGTGATGGGAATTGAGATTGCATATAAATTCCTGGAGGCTGTAGCCGTCAGGAAAGCAAGTATATGGATGGGAGTTCTACAGGCGGAAGCGCAAGAAAAGAAGCTGATGGAATAGAATTGTCGCCTGTATTTGGTTGATCTAACTGCAAACGGGTGAGAACTTGTTGCTAGTCTGGTTACCCGAGTAAATTCTTGTGGAGAGGGAACTAGAAACCTAAGTTCCTCAGATCAGAAGCCATGAAAATATTTATAGAAAAGACAGAGGGAAGCCACATCTGTAATGTGATCGATACCGACTTAGCAGCCCGTCTGCAGTCACTCTTTCACCGGCGTGATGTAGCTTTTCTGTGTCTCTTCTATAAATACTTTCACGGCTTCTGCTCCGATGAACTTAGATCATTGGTGCCCCCTAGGTGTGAATTTGCACGAGATATTAGATTAGCAACTAGGTCCCACCCTTTTACAGTGAAACCGATAAAATGTAACCGCAATTTCTACTCAAACAGCTTCTTTTCCCGCACTTCCCGCCTGTGGAATTCCCTTCCATATACTTGATTCCCCGACAGCTACAATCTCTAGTAATTTAAATGTAAGGTCAATATACACCTTTTATCACACTAACTCCCATCCATTCTCTCAAACACTCTTTCCATCTACCCAACCCTCATCCTCGGTATCCTCATCCGTCTATCACCCTCCTTCCGACATTTCCGATAACTAATCACTCTTTCTCATCACTTTCCCCTATGTAACCCCCTGAGCAATAGTGGCAGAGAAATGCCTTGCTTGGAGTGAAATGGTTAAAAAAAATATTATTATGTCTTTTTCTATGATTTACTGAAATTCCTTCCAAACCTTTTATTTAAGGTATTGTGGAATGTCAACACCGTGATTATACCATTATTTTCATTTTTAGTTTGATTAGATTGGTTTTTCCTCACATCTTTCATAACATTGTAAGTATTTTACTGCTCATCTGAAATATTTAATTATTTTTGTAGATAAATTGTGTATATATATATCCTGAAAAATTTTACCATCCTGTGTGTATTCTTAGTTTCTAGTTAAAAAAATGCTGCATTTTGGTACAACTTTGAAATGAATGGAGAGCAATGGTTTCCTATGGAGATTGTATTAAATATTAGAAAGAATGGGTTGTAG
Source organism: Ascarosepion bandense (assembly GCA_037127315.1). NCBI lineage: Eukaryota > Metazoa > Mollusca > Cephalopoda > Sepiida > Sepiidae > Ascarosepion > Ascarosepion bandense. Next base: position 132,208 of record JBBBDQ010001972.1, read on the forward strand.
TGAATCGAACTAGGAAGGTGTGACCAACATTTCTTCCCACTCCATTCGGCCTTGCGCCACAAGCAAATGCACTTTTTCCAACATTTCTAGGGACATGACATGGCAGACATGGCATCTCAGTCACTTCCCCCACCGCCATAATGTCGCTTCTCTCTTCCTTTTTCATATATACATTCATTATAATTGTTTGTATGTGTTTTTCGCTATTGTACTTAGACTTTATGAATTTAAGCACTTTACTAGATTAATTGCAGGGAATCAATTTACGACTTTTTGCACTTGAAATGGCTAGATTAAACCGCAAGTTTTATGCTGACAGTATCTTCTCGTCATTTTACAGTTAAAATGGCAGTATGTAACCATAAAGTCTATACTAACAGTTTCATTTCATCAGTACGCAGTTTAAATGGCCATATAGAGCCGTAAGTTCTATGCTATCAATTTCTTCTCTCGCAATACTAGCATCTGGAACGTTCTTCCAGCTATATGCCTCCCATTCACATTTGATCTTAAAAAGTTTTAATGCAATGTCAATCGTGATCAACAGATTTTTAAAATCCTTTTTCTTTTCTTGTTCGCTTTAATATTTTTTTCTGTATCCACATATTCTCTTAAACTTGTTTTCGTGGTTTTATTCTCTTGTTTTGGAGTAAAATGATTAAAAAAACAACGTTAAAAATGCATTGAAAATTTTACAAAGAAAATTAACCTGTTGGCAATGCTATTTTTAACATCAACGTTCATAGTATTTCTATTCACAAGAAATAATACTTGAAAAGATATCAAATAATTAATTAAACAACTTATAAACCCATATCTGGGTGGTAATTGGATTCATGCATTTACCTAGTGTACATGTATTACGCGTAAGGGAATATGACACCGACTGGAATTAGAAATCGGATTTCCAATTCTGAGCTTTTATTCATAACACCACCCGCACATCCAAGCACACAACATTTGCAACATCGAAGCAGTTACTTCTCTAGGTAGTGACCATTCTTCGAATTTGCTCGCACGGGGAACTGTTTAAACGGGCCATGGCCGTAAGGCAACATTCGAGAATGAGAACAAAGCTAGCATGTATAGACTTAGAAATGTCCCATTTAGAAATGTGTTTAAAAAAAAACACTAAATGATCATTGAATTACAGTAGGCGTCTCTGTGGCTGAAACTGTCAAAGTATACTTTATACAAGTATACTTTATACTTTATACAAGTTAGTTTCTGGCAAGGCATGTTTAATCTTTTTAATCCATTTCGTTAATCAGCGATTGCGGAAATACTACAAAATCCAATAATTTATTATTATATTTCAAAGAGGTTATTTTTAATGTTTGTATAACCCTGGAACACTAACCATCAATTAAAGTTACACCACTACTAACCATGAATATATCATACCCGACTTTGAAAATATAAAAAAATATTAAATATAAATCTTTCAAAATTTGTACTTTGAGTTAACATTAATAGGAACGGAAAAACATATGTAGGTAAGAAAATCAGGTACTGAAAATTGTAATTACATTGTAATTAAAATGGCGTCATTTGCGCTGGGTACTATATACCCATGGTTAGTGTTCTCAGGTTAAATAATACAAAAAGCGAAGGCTTCAGAGAAATAATAACAATTCCAAAAGTATATACTTATATTTTTATTAACCATAATAAAATAATGAAATTAAAATTTACCTATATTGATTAGTTCGATGCAAGATAACAGGGTTAAAAGGTCATTAGATCAGATCCCGATCCAGAAAGAGGGCTTTGTCACCTCTTGGAGGAACCCATTCATTATTATCCATGGCTTCAGTGATGTAAACGTGTCCACTAGGCTTGGTCAGTTGCGAGTTGATGATGCTTCTTAACCGATAGCAGAGAATCGTTATTCTCCAAGTCATCCATTTGCATGTAGTTAAATGTGTATTTTTAGATATATCGTAGTTTCCTAAACAATAGTAAAAAATTTATAAACAACGCGTTTTGCCAATCGTATCTACAGTTTTTTTCTTCTGTTTTTACATTGAAATAAAAACAAAACCGTATGAGAAAAATTCACAGATATCACTCAGTAATCTCGCTATGCTCTTTTCATTGTATTTTCAAATGGAAAATCTGCTCTTTCTAATGGTGTATTTAACCATCATAGTCCGAACAGAAGTTATAAGAAAATGTATAGATGATGAATATCTATCAATAGATTTGTTTCATTCTCTTTTGAAGAGCACAATCAAAGATCAGTGAATATTTCGCTATGCTCTTTTCATTGCATATTCGATTGGAATGTCCGCTCTTTCTAATGACAGATTGAAATTGAACCATCGTAGTTCTAACAAAGGTTAAAAAATGTATAGACGCTGAATTACTCTTAACCAATTTGTTTCATTCTTTTTTGAAAAAAACACGATCCGACATCAAGGTGAAATTCAAACATACATTTAGAAAAGGCGGTTATTAACCATTTCTAAAATACATCCGTTCTTCATGTCGCACAAGCACTTTCTGAGTCACACAAACCATTTGGTAATATCACAAATAACATCACAATTGCAGTCACTTTTTCTGTTTCAATCAGAAAATATAACATTCATTCAGTTGACATTAAAGTTTAATTAGAAAATACAATTATTACAAAACAGGACATAATCAACGCACAAATATTTCCTGGGATTTGTAGATGTTTTATACTGTCCCAGATTCCGTAGGGATTGCTTGCATTCTCTTACTTCGGAACCAGTCTAAAATTAAAAAACACGCGCTTGCGTAAATAATTAATCCGCAAGGGATCAAGAGAATTGGCTGGTGTGTGATCGTAAATAATTCGGACAGAATATACGCAACAGCCAAAATTAATAGAAGAACAAAGAAAGCCCTCGCCAACATCCTTTTCGCCTTTTCTTTATTGTCGGGTGCAGAACTTGCATGCGATAATTTCGTATTGATGATGAAGTTGCAATGTTCTGGCATCACAATTTTGCAGGCTGATGTTTCCTCTGAGAGCGTTGGTGGTATATTCTCCTGTGATCCCCTGCTTTTTATTTTGGGATGAAATGGTGGACATTTCCGCGTTTTGTTTCGACTTGGAGATGCTTGAACATGAGAATCGTCACATGCATTCTCATGTCCCTGCATTTCCTCTTTCCCGAGATCCGATGATGAATCCTCGTCAATATCAACGAGGCCCGGTATCTCGGGGAGCGGAAATGTTCTTGCCATTTGCTGACTCGGCCCTGCTATTTGGCCAGTCGGACCAGTCATCTGGTGACTCGGTCCAGTCATCTGGTGACTCGGGCCGGCCATCTGGTGACTCGGGCCGGCCATCTGGTGACTCGGGCCGGCCATCTGCTGACTCGGGCCGGCCATCTGCTGACTCGGGCCGGCCATCTGCTGACTCGGGCCGGCCATCTGATTACTCGAGCCAGCCATCTGATTACTCGGGCTTGCCTTTTGGTCACTTGGGACAGCCATCTGATTATTCGGGCTTGCCTTTTGATCACACTGGCTTGCCATTTCATCCGTCGGGCTAGCCATTTCATTTCTCGGGCTTGTAAGTTCGTGCATCCTGTCTGACATTATTTTTAAAAAAACTTTGATTAACTTTTTCTCAATAGCCGAATGATTAAACAAGAAAACAAGTTTTACGTCCGACCAGTTGATTAAAAGATTCAAAACAAACGTGCCGTTTCACTTTCCGTTACTCTTTGATCGTTATGACGTCATAATAGTTTGAATTTTTCTAATCTGACAAGAATTTGAAAACAATGTCGTAAATAGGGAAAATTAAAAAATGATTCCAAAAATTGTTTAATTTAATCTATTTCAAGAAAAATATTTGTCATCAAACTTTTACCAACTTTTCGAAGAAAAATTGATAAATCGTTTTGTAAATTATAGTTTAATTAATGACATTATCACATTAATTTTACTATAATTCAACTGTGAAAATTGAAATTTTTAACTGAAGAATTAATACAATAAAATATGGACCCACAAAAACTTTTCTAAAAACGAACATAGCCTGAAGAAAAAGGTCCCATACTTGAAAAAACAAAGTTTTATTCTCAAAATATTTATGTTTTTCTTGAGAGGAAAGTCAAAATTAGTATTTTTAATTTTTAAATTATACATTTGTTCCTTTCTACCACATTTGAAATATTAATTAAAATCTTGTTTTTTTTCGTCACCTATGAGTCCAAGTTCAAAACACGGCTATGCGAAATTTGTCTTTGTTCGAGTTAAATTGTGGTGATACTGACCGAGTAAAAGCGAGGGACCGGATGTTTGCACTATAACGACCAGAAAGCAACTGACCAAAACTCGTCGGTGCGCATCCGAGTTCGCACAGATGTTCCGGTTGAAAAATAAAAATTAATTAAATATTAAATTTCCAGTTCGCGAGCCTACGCGAATTTTATTTACCGGCCTATGGGAATCAAATACGGATATGAATTCCCAAATGATCACTTGCGATCGAAAAAGTCGAAATAAAAAGCCGATACAGAAAGCATCGCCAGACAGACCGACGCAGGCCGACACACATGGACTAACTCGAGAGGGGAGGAGTGTAATCAGTATCCCCTTGACCTAAGTCAAGTGGCTTACTATGCTATCCTCCCATTCCCTCTCATCTTATCTTTCGCTGTCTCAAAACTACTTACTGACCTAAGGAGCAAATACATCAAAGACATTTCTTACTCACAACGCTCCCACATTCCTAAGCATTAATTCTCTTTTCAGCATTTTATTGTCATGAAGATTTTAACGTCCGTTGGACCTATACTTCAAGTATCACTTCAATTAAAAAAGAAACCCAAAATCTGCCGAGCGCATTTATATTTTGCGAAAAGTTCAAAGATATTCCTCCCGGCCAACGCACGCACAATTTAAGTATCGAATTCTCCTTGTCAGCCTTCAATTGCCGCTATAAATTGGTCTACCCCGACGTGATTTGAACACGCCGCACCTACCCATCTTCTCAGCAACTATGGCAATGAACAACTCTCCACTATAAACTAGAAAAGAATGGATAACCCGCTATAAAACTATGGAAATTATTGCAAAAATTAAATAATTGTCAGATTTTAATGAAATTGTTATGACATTTACAAACAAATAAAATGTATTCGATAAATTTAATTCGAAAAAATTATTAAGTTTTAAAATTCATCATTTTAAACTTAAGCGACGTTTTTAGTCGTCTTTTATAGCAATGTAAATTTACTTTATTAAAAAAAATCTTTCAAAAATAAAATATATTTTTCTGAAACTTTATTTGAACAACATTAGCTAATTTAATGTAAAATGTATCTGATTTGAAACAAATATCATTAATCTAAGTTTAAAAATTCTAAGAAATACATGTTTAACTCGGCAATAGCCATGTTTTTAACTTGCATATAGAAAAGTAGACAATGGTTGCGCTGTTGACACTCACTCAAAATTTTATTCTATTATAAATATCTATATCTTAATTAAGTATTGCTTTTACTCGTCACGTGATCCCAGCAGCACGATACTTCTCACTACTTCAAGACAAGGTCGACTGTGTTTGCCCTCTAGATATCTGTGTTCGAAACCAAGTGTTGGCAGCGACACTTTATTCCCATATAACACCTCTTTGAGATGACTTTGACTATATTTCCTAAGTTTCGGATCAATATTTAGAAATTCTGTTGCTAATTTTTTACTCTTAATATAAAACCTTTCTAATGGTGTGGGTACGTCAAACGTGTCATAAAAAATTCCATTGGTACCTTTTTTCGGAAACTTTAAATCAATGATCTGCTTTTTAACTGGTTATGGTGTCGCTTATGTTCCCACCTTTCTCCCTATACTATGTATGTCATTTTGCCGATCCGTGTTTTTATAACGCCATCTTCCCAGAATTCTTTTTCACGGTCTTACATTTTTTTAAAAATACCTTTTCTTCAGGTTTAAAGTATTTAATTACAGTGTTATTTCTTGATGCTCTCGCCTTACGTTCTTGTAGTAATTTATTAAAAACGGACTTAATCTACGTAGCGAACATCATTTCTAGACACGGTGATTGGGTTTGGTGTTATTCTGAAAACACTAAAAAATTGTAGCATCGCTTCGTCTGTCTCTTTTTCCTCCGACTTGTTTTAGTGCCCTATTAAACGTATCGACAAACCGTTCCGCTTGTTCGATTGATCTTGGGTAATAAGGGGAAGTTGTAATATGTTCTATTGTTAATGATTTACAGAAAGCCTTTAATTAACTACACGTGAATTGTGTCCCGTTATCTGAAACAAAAGCGTCAGGTACACCGAATTTTGCAAAACTTTCATGCAGGAAATTTAATGTTAATGCGGTTATCTGTCTTCTACATTTTAATATTTCTGGCCATTTAGTGTAACTATCGACTACCACTAGATAGTAGGCTCCGTTTAACAGCCTTGCGAAGTCTATATGTATTCTGGGCCATGGCATATCTGTTTTCGGCCAAGGTTAACATTTTATAGACGGTGACTTCGCACCAGAGCACAAATTCTGCATGATTTTACAAAATTTACGATATCATGATCCATTTTTTGCCAATACGTATCCTCATTCTAGAAATTCCTGGATGTCCTATGCGACGTTCTTTTAGCATACGTTTTTGCAACGATGTTGGCATTACAGTTCTTTCCGCTGTTACATTAGGTCAATATTTTATCCTCACCATATAGTTTACAAGTACATTTTTAGTACTCTAAAGATTTGCGACGAAATATAAAAATAATATTTGTTTTTTTAAAAATATTTTTTAATACGCAGATTATAGAATAATTTCTTTGTAACCGGATAAATCCAGTTCATGGAAAAGAAACCTCCTTCCCCCCCCTCTGTTTGGTCCTTGATTGCAGGCCATACGAACGCTGCCTGTCTAAAGTGCAAGTGACCATGATAATATGCAAAACACAAACACCTACTTCTTTTCCATGTAGCCACACGTGACGTAACTTTCAACGGTATTTTGTTTCTTGGATATTAGTTTTTGAAGAAATCGGACATCAACACATTGGACTCGACTGATTTGCTGTTTTATAAGAAATTGTATGTCATCAAGTCATCTAAATTTTCTGGAGAATCCTGAGTGGTATTCTTAAGCCCAAGTCATCAAAATTTCCTGGAGAATTGTTCTTTTAAGAACTTATGATTGAAACCTGAGATATTTTTTTTACTTTCTCGTTGCATCCCGGCTATCGTAGTCCCAACGAAACTCCGGGCGTAACATTGCGTACATGAGTACATTATTGCATAAAGAAAATGCATTAATTCCAGTAATATTTTATTCTTTTAACCTTACTTGTTTCTTCATTTTCATTATGAATTCGTCTTTTTCCGACTTAATTCTTATTTCCTCCAATTTTACAGTATTTTATTAATTTCATTTTTGTTGGCACTTATCGATGCAATAACTGTGTCATCAAGTGCGCTGAATTTTAGTATTAATCGAAATAATCAGTCTGCATGACAAAATTTTTTGGATGATAAGCTCCATTTTATTATTAGAGTTCAATAGGATAGTTCCCCAACGCTATAGTCTATTTACTGTCTTTGAAATATAATCATAAATTATTGGATTTTGGGCGGACCTGAAGCGAACTACCACCACGTTTAATTTCGTTGTTTTCATTTTTTTTTTTTACTTTTTTAAGCGCAGTCCTATCGATTAGCCAATTAGCTTTACGACCGACAGAAAAAGATTTTGAAAAATTTCAATATTTAAACATTTTCGGGGGGTGGGGGAGGATCAGTTTCTCATACAACGTTATAATAAATCGAGCCTTCATTTTGAAACCAGTCGCCGGTACGACATTACCGCCACCTGTAAATTTGTTCATTATCAAATTTTTGGGACTTTTTTCAGTGCATTATCTTTTACACCTTAAACTTTACGAATGACAAAAAAAAAAAAAAAAATTTGCAAAAATTTCAATATTTAAACAATGTTAGTGGGAGTGGGGACCAGTTTCTCAGACAACCTTATAATGGATTGAAAATGGAGGATCGATTTACTATAACGTTGTATGAGAAACTGAACCATCCAAATTTGTTTAAATATTGTAAATTTTCAAATTTTTTTTGATAATCGGAAAGTTTTAAGTAACAAACGATAAAACTGCACTAAAAAAAAGTAAAAATACAAAAACAAAAACAACGAAATTAACAGAAACAAATCGACCTCAACGCTAGTGAATTGAAAATGGAGGATCGATTTATTTTAACGTTGTATGAGAAACTGACCCGACCCCTCAAATTTGTTTAAATATTGTAATTTTTCAAAATTCTTTTTTTGATAATCGGAAAATTTAAGTAACAATCGATAGGATTGCGCTGAGAAAAGTAAAACAATAATGAAAAACAACGAAATTAAACGCGGTGGTAGTTTGCTTCACGTCTGCCTGATTTTGTAGTATTTCCGAAATCGCTGATTAACGAAATGGAATTAAAAAGATTAAAAATGCCTTGCCAGTTGTACCTAGGAGAAACTAACTTGTATAAAGTATACTTTGACAGTTTCAACCACAGAGTCGCCTACAGCAATTCAATGACCATTTACTGTTTTTTTTTAAAGCACATTTCTAACTGGGACATTTCGAAGTCTGTACATGCTAGCTTTGTTCTCATTCTCGAATGTTACCTTACGGCTGTGGCCCTTTTAAACACGGTTTCCCGTACGAATAAATTCGAAGAATGGTCACTACCTAGAGAAGTAACTACATCGATGTTGCAGGTGTTGTGCGCTTGAATGTGCGGGTGGTGTCATGAATTCGAAATCCAATTTCCAATTCATTTACGCATAATACATGTACACTAGTTTAATGCATGAATCCAATTACTCCCAGATATGGGTTAATTAGTTGTTTAATTAATTATTTGATATTATTCTAATATTGTTTTTCGTTACTAGAAATACTATGAACGTTGATGTCAAAAAAGCATTGTCTTCCGGTAAACTTCATTTATAAAATTTTCAATGCATTTTAAACGGTATTTTTTAAAAATCATTTACCCCAAACAAGAGAATAAAATCACGAAAACAAGTTTAAGAGAATATGTGGATACAGAAAAAAATATTAAAGCGAACAAGAAAAGAAAAAGGATTTTAAAAATCTGTTGATCACGATTGACATTGCATTAAAACTTTTTAAGATCAAATGTGAATGGGAGGCATATAGCTGGAAGAACGTTCCAGATGCTAGTATTGCGAGAGAAGAAATTGATAGCATAGAACTTGCGGCTCTATATGGCCATTTAAACTGCGTACTGATGAAATGAAACTGTTAGTATAGACTTTATGGTTACATACTGCCATTTTAACTGTAAAATGACGAGAAGATACTATCAGCATAAAACTTGCGGTTTAATCTAGCCATTTCAAGTGCAAAAAGTCGTAAATTGATTCCCTGCAATTAATCTAGTAAAGTGCTTAAATTCATAAAGTCTAAGTACAATAGCGAAAAACACATACAAACAATTATAATGAATGTATATATGAAAAAGGAAGAGAGAAACGACATTATGGCGTTGGGGGGGAAGTGACTGAGATGCCATGTCTGCCATGTCATGTCCCTAGAAATGTTGGGAAAAGTACATTTGCTTGTGGCGCAAGGCCGAATGGAGTGGGAAGAAATGTTGGTCACACCTTGCTAGTTCGATTCACAACCCATTCTTTCTAATATTTAACACAATCTCCATAGGAAACCATTGCTCTATTCATTTCAAAGTTGTACCAAAATGCTGCATTTTTTAACTAGAAACTAAGAATACACACAGGATGATAAAATTTTTCAGGATATATATATACACAATTTATCTACAAAAATAATTAAATATTTCAGATGAGCAGTAAAATACTTACAATGTTATGAAAGATGTGAAGAAAAACCAATCTAATCAAACTAAAAATGAAAATAATGGTATAATCAAGGTGTTGGCATTCCACAATACCTTAAATAAAGGTTTGGAAGGAACCTCCGGTAAATCCTAGAAAAAAAAAAAAAAAAAAAAAAAGAAAACTTAGGATTTTCATTCATATTCGTCCAGAAATAGGGGGGGAAAAATATAAGAGCACACTGAGAATTTATTAAAAAGCTTTACCGCGGTACCTTGCCAATTGTTGGGAATAGAACTTATAACCCTGAGACAGACAGACACACACACACACACACACACACACACACACACACACACACACACGTCTGTAAAATTAAAATGCTTGAAATGTATGAAAAACAATTTACTGTATATATATATATATATATATATATATAGAGAGAGAGA
>JBBBDQ010001972.1:147500-222500 GCA_037127315.1 Ascarosepion bandense
AGGGTGAAAGTCACCACAGACACAGACACAAATGGTCGTACACTCATGGGTCATTTTCCTTCTAGATATAGTTTATAGCTTGAATAAATCGTATGATTAAATAAGGAACAAGAAAGTATTTATCAATTTCATTATTGAAATTCACCGGAAATATTTTGATGAAGTTAAATAAGTAGAGAAACGTTAAATTTATAAGAATTTAAAAATTTTAGTTTTCGTGAATTGTTTTTAATTCCTAGTTAATCCTTTTACTCGAAAACAAAGAAAGAGAGGAAAGTGATATATATATATATATATATATATATATATATATATATGCAGTGTAGATATAGAAGAATCCAAAGGAGTATCTTGTACATAAAGTGGTAGGATAACACTGTAGGAGAGCTCTAAATATATATGTATATAAATACATATAGAGCAAATATATGTAAAAATTCAGACAGACACGTTATTCCATGGTAAAGCGGTGTTATGGTCTATTTCAGGCGAACCATCATCAGCTTCCGTCTTTATTGTACAGAAGATTTTACACGAAAAGACGGAAGCTGATGATGCTTCGCCTTAAACAGACCATACTTCCGCTTAACCATGGAATAACGTATCTGTCTTAATTTTTACACACACACACACACACACACACACATATATATATATATATATATATATATTGTATTTTTGCCATATTCTGAATGTGTTGAGTTATTTTCGAAGCAGTGAACAAAATGTCCGAAGTTCATATTTTATAATTTTAACTGAAGTACATTCGACTTTTGCTGTCATTATCAAGAACCGATGTGGGACCAGTTTTTGAGTTAGAATTTATTTGCTATCATCCTGGTATTCTTTGGGGAACTGCATGTTTGAAGTAGCGTGACATCATGCGTAATGGTTATTGGGAACGAGGACACTAAAGATCGCGATTTTTTGTATTGATGGGCATATGATATAATTGATTCCCGCTAATATTTTATCTGTATTATAATAATAAAATAAATATATTCATCAGTAATATAATAATAAAAAAAATTATTTAAAAATTTTAAGTGATCAACTGCATCCTATGGTTCAGGAACTGTTTCCCGGAGGAAATGCCATGTTTCAGGATGATAATGCGCCCATGGATACGACTAAAGTTGTAGCTGAATGGCAAGAGGAGCATTTTATTGAAGCAGAACATCTTATCTGGCCTCCAAAGACGCCTAGATCTCAAAATCGCTGAACATTTATGGTTCAATTTACAAAAACAAGGGAGCAATCGGCAACCCCCACTATCATCATCTAAAAAATATGAGACTTAACGGAAGAATGAATAAAAATTCCTTAGGAAACAAATTCAAACTTTGTACGAGTCGATCTCAGGCAGAATTCAAACTATAATTACTGCCAAAGGCTTTCCTACCACATATTGAAATGAATTTGGCTGAAATTTCTCATTATTTGGTCCACCCAAATCTACAAAAAGGAACACACTAAATTTAACACCAATGGGCGATAGATAGATTCATGCCTGAACGCAGTCTTTCAGGCCAGAAGCTAACTTTTAATCATGAAATAGACTATGGACACTTAATGTTGACCTCATTGCCAATTTTTATTTTACATACGCACTTTACTTGATATTGTGGCCATTTAGCCATAATTGTAGGACATGGTAAAACTATATTTTTATCAGACACACTCAGATATGATAGTAATTTAGTAACATGATTTATCAATCCAAAATTATTTGCCGTTAATACATTATTTTTTGGTGAGAAGAGGACTTTTTCATAAAGAAGTGGAAAGAATAGATCTAGGAGCGTTTTTTTCCTAAATGACAGGTTCTATTTTTGTTTGGAAGCACATTCATTCAGACTGAGATAGATAGATAGATAGATAGATAGATAGATATGAAAAGACTTAGATAGATAGATAGATAGATATGAAAAGACTTAGATAGATAGATAGATAGATATGAAAAGACTTAGATAGATAGATAGATAGATATGAAAAGACTTAGATAGATAGATAGATAGATATGAAAAGACTTAGATAGATAGATAGATAGATATGAAAAGACTTAGATAGATAGATAGATAGATATGAAAAGACTTAGATAGATAGATAGATAGATAGATATGAAAAGGCTTAGATAGATAGATAGATAGATAGATATGAAAAGACTTAGATAGATAGATAGATAGATAGATATGAAAAGACTTAGATAGATAGATAGATAGATAGATATGAAAAGACTTAGATAGATAGATAGATAGATAGATATGAAAAGACTTAGATAGATAGATAGATAGATATGAAAAGACTTAGATAGATAGATATGAAAAGACTTAGATAGATAGATAGATAGATAGATATGAAAAGACTTAGATAGATAGATAGATAGATAGATATGAAAAGACTTAGATAGATAGATAGATAGATAGATATGAAAAGACTTAGATAGATAGATAGATAGATAGATATGAAAAGACTTAGATAGATAGATAGATAGATATGAAAAGACTTAGATAGATAGATAGATAGATATGAAAAGACTTAGATAGATAGATAGATAGATATGAAAAGACTTAGATAGATAGATAGATAGATAGATATGAAAAGACTTAGATAGATAGATAGATAGATATGAAAAGACTTAGATAGATAGATAGATAGATAGATATGAAAAGACTTAGATAGATAGATAGATATGAAAAGACTTAGATAAATAGATTAACAAATAAAAGTTTCATTGAAAGAATTGGAGGCTGTTTTAACGGAAGAATGAATAAAAATGCTCATATAGAAGCCATTTTTTTATTATTAAAAAAGAGAAAACAAACAAAAAACATAGGTAAGAAAGAGTGTTGAATTCTTATTGAACAGCATTTTTACTCTGACAGTAGTTGCTTCGGTGATGAGTCAAATCTTAAAAGCGGGCCAACAGTCTGATTGGTTCTTTTTGAAAGTTTCACAACCCAGAATGATCGAGCATGAATGTGTGTGCGGGGATGTACATACAGTAGTTCCTTTTCATCCTACAGGACATATTGAAGATAAGATGGGCAAAAGGAAGCAACGATTAACCTACTTAATGAGCTTATGTACAAAAGATAGGAGATGTGGAGAGCCGTGATCAACTTACTTAACGAGCTTGTGTACTGAATGAACATGGACTGGAAAGGATAGTAAATGGACAAACATATATTAGAGCTACAATGTTCAGGAATTTGTGGAGAGCCATAATCGTCCACGTCCTGACGGAACGTAGCACAAAAAAGAGGAAGAGACTTAGAATTAGAAAGACAAGATTGAAATTCCTAGGATATATGTAAAGGTGTGAGGGCTTGGAGAATTTAACACTGTCAGCCAAGTTGAGTGGAGGAAAACAACGATTAATCTATTTAATGACCTTGTGTATTGGATCACCAAACAAAGACTGAGATCGATAAAAAATAAATAAATATTACTTATAGCTACAAAGAGCAGGAAGTTGTAGAGGACCGTGATCACTTACGTCTTCAAGGGACGCGGAACATTAATTATTTGCATGCTATGGGTAGTAGATGTTGTTCAAACATCTTGGGATATAGTAACACGCGTTCCAGTACACTGTGACTTAGCTTTAGATGGTGATGAATACTGCGATTAAGTTTCATTTGGCGAAAGTCTGTAAAAGAATGGCAGAAAAATTAATGAGATGGATAATAAAGAGATAAATATTATTTAAAGCTATTAAAGACAGGAAGTTGTGGAGTGCCATAATCACTCACGTTTTAAGAGGACACAACACATAAAAGAAAATGTTTTGTGGGCATGCAAAGCAAAAGTTGTCTCTCCATAAAGAGAAGATATATTTACTAAACTTAAACATTAATGAAGGGCACTTAGTGAGGATCGCCATCATTATCCTAGTAGAATGACCTGTGAAACTAATGCCATTATCCTTATACGCATTAGGAATCGTTAAACAACAAAGATATCTGTATGTTCCTTATAATATTTTTTTTACAAAAGAGATTGCCTATACGGTTATAAAGAGAGGAGATACCCTTAGTTTCGTCTGACACAGAGACAGAGATGAATCAGTGTGTGTGTGTGTGTGTGTGTGTGTGTGTGTGTGTGTGTGCGCGTGCGCGCCAATGTGCGGGCAGACGAGGACCTATTCAACGATGATGACTCACCCCATGAATCGATCAATCCGCTTTTATACGTCCTTTGATATTATTGGTTGAATATTAGCCAATCATATTTTCGCCTGATTACTTAATCGTATTCCTTCCTTGATTCGTTTATTGTGGATTCCGAATTTATGAATGAATATAGGCAGCGTTATCTCTGTCGTAATACAAATGTTTATATTGCACTTTACAACTTCCTTGAAGAATTTAGAATCTGTTTTCTGCAACAGATGGCTACCGTCTGTCGGTGATTCTTCATTTGAAGATACAAGAATATGAACGCACGCACGAACAGACGAGTAAACACGAGAGCGTGCAGAAAAGGAGGCGATATTGTCTGCGAAGATATCCGCTAGGTGGCGTTCTATCCATGACTATAAACGGAACAGATATAGATTTTTTTCCTCTCGATGTTTGTAGAGACAATGAAGTGAGTGCAAAATAATCATAACTTCCTTCACGCACTCCCTTCAAATTCGGCGGGCCAAGGAAGGAAAAGGAAAAAATTCGCAGGCCTATGCTAAATTTTCTTTGGACCAATGAAAACCTTGCATTTACGAAAATTAGCTGGTCACCCGAGAAGACGAGGTACTTCAAAGGACGTTTCACTTAACAAATCTCTTAAGAAATCTTTTCGTCTACTTTTGAACGTAGACAAACCATATATCCCTTTAATTATCTTACTTTTGTATTTAACGTTTTTTTTAAATATTATTTTGTGTCAGATCATTTAATCTGTTGTATGAACATTTCCTCTTCATGACAATATGCTAAAAGTATGGACTTTAGAAATTCTGATTTATTTTACTGAAAAAAGCTACTGACACAACTTTAAGAGTATAAATTCATGAATAGATTTCTTAACTTCAAAATTGCCCGTGTTTCCCCGTCATTAACACCCTTTATTAATCTTCTTGGTGTGGGTAAATCAATTGTTCATGTTAGCCCCTAAGTCTCTGATTTCTATACACTTGTAACTTTTGTTTATCTAGTGACTAGACTATACATTTATGGGTTTCTTAGGAAGGTAGATAATAGTTGTCGCGGATAGTTTTATTTAAGCAGAGTCTTTATAATTAATGTAAGTTTGTATATTTAATCTTAACTTTGGATTTAGGGGATATAATTTTTCTATTAATTTTTTTATTTTTAATCAGATCATAGTTTGGAAACCGTTTTTTCCATTAGATTTTTAATTTCAAATTTCTATTCTTATATCTAGTCAATATATGATTCATCCAGTTATAGTTATTAACCTTACTCTAATTATGGTTATGGTTATTCTAATTATGGTTATGGTTATAAGTCTTACTCTAGTTTTGGTTATTAACCTTACTCTAATTGTGGTTATTAACCTTACTAATTATGGCTATTAGTCTTACTTTATAATTTAGTAGATCGATTACTTCTATAAAATTCTAAATTGTTTTGGAGAAAAAATTCTAATTTAATTATGAATATTAAACCTTACTTTAGAATTTAGTAATTCGATATTATTATAGAGTTTTATTATATATATATATATATATATATATATATATATATATATATATATATATATATATATTTTAATTCAGATACTTCAATCCAAGGGAAAAAAGCAGGAAGGTAAATTCCAAAAAACCCGATCCTAATTAATATTTTAAATTTTATTTTAATATTAAAAAATGATACAGGAAGAGAGCTCCATGTAATAAAATATTACAGAGCAAATATATATTAAAAAAGGATTAATTCAAAGATGTTGAATGGCCATTTCGATATGAAGATCCCCACGGGGGACAACACATCACCTCAGCAACAGAAAAATCCTTTCAGAAACTGGAGAAAACTTAGTCTACTTTTCCTTTTTAAATAGATTGCAAAGAAATTAAAAAATAAAATAAAAAAATAAAAAAATAAATAAAAATAAAAATAAAGGGAAAGAAAAAGAAAAAGAAAACGAAAAAGAAAAAGATAGAATAAAATCAAATAAATAAGAAAAGAAAAACTTGACATCGTCTGGGTTCGTAAAAAAAAGGGAGAATGTAACTAAAAATTAACAGACAGCCGTGTTAAATCGACGTAAGTTTAAGCAACACGGAAAAAAGGTGGTAAGAGAGATAAAAGAAGGAAGGGAGGGAAAAAGAAAGAAACTAAAGAAAAATTTTTTAAAAATATTACAGACGCTGGACAAATTCAAAAACCTAATTTCCCCAAAACGTTGAAGTATTAGAAAAAGGCCTTTACTTAAAAAGGCATAATTATTAATAAAAGGGAATAAAAAGATATAGGATTTAAAATAAAATTATTTTTTAAAAAATTAGGTCATTTGAAATTAAACTAAATAAAGACAAGACTAGGTAAAAAAAAAAAAAATTAATTACAATTATACATACCTATAGAAGTACACACATACATACATATATATACACACAATTCTACGTATAAGAATACATATATACATACACATACACATACATACATTCAATTTATTACACACTTATATACATATACATGCGCATACACACATATATATGTGTGTACACATCTATATACAAAAAATTCATATACACAGAATATACATGTGTACACATACATACACACATATATATATACACACACACACACACACACTCACACACACATATATATATATATATACATATTCCATATGCACTCACACACATACATATAAAAATATAAAAAATTAATGAATATTATGAAAAGGAGCATTTAAATAGCTAAAAAAAATTTTCCAAAATCACATATAGCCCACATACATAAATACATATATACATATATATACATATATATACAAATATGCACATCCACACACAAACATACACATATACATAAAAAAAAAAAACATTAAAATTAAAATTAAAAAAATTAAAAAAAATTACAGAAAAATTTAGAATTTAAAAATTAAAAATTAGAAGTTAAATTTTAAAATCCGCCCTATGGCGGCACTTGTTTATAAATTCCCTCCTAAGGTTCAAAAGTAAGTCCTGATGAGGATACTTCAAAATCAGAATCTTCTCCAATAAACACAGACGACACCTATCACGAAAACTTTTAGGAGTACAAGCTGAGCCTATTAATTTCCAGCTGATTATAGGGTCCTGCCCTTCCTCCTTCATTTCCCAGAACCTACGTGATAGTGCCGTCTGGAATCTCTGTTTAGGGTTCGAAAACGAGTACTTGTGATTATAAAGCCTCTGTTTGAAAGAGCCCGCGGACATGCCAATATAGGTCCGGTAATTGTCTTTGTTATTAGATGGAGAAATGCGGGCTTCATAAATTACATGGGTGGATTTACATTTGCCTTGCACCGGGCAGGCATCCACAGAATAACAATTGCATTTATCGACAATTCCGGATTTAACTTCCGTATTATTTAGGTTCATTAAAATTTGTTTATTGTGGGAATTAATTATATTATCTATATTTGAGGTGCAAGAATAACTAATTTTTAGGGTGAACCTATTAAAAATTTTATTTAAGGGATTGTTATTATTATTAAAATGTTTATCGATTAATCTGAGAAAATACTTACCAATATTTATATTAGTTAGCTTACAATAAGGAGGGTTAAACCAAATTATCTTCCTTTTTCTACATTTTCGGGTGTTTTTAGTTTTTGATGATTCTGGGTTTATAGCAGGCTTATCATACTTTAACTTATTAACAAAACCGCTTTTCTGAAGGGCCTTATCGTAAATTTCTTTGCTTGCGTTGAAAATTTTTATATTGGAAGATAATTGGTTAACCCTATTATTTACTATCTTGGGTATTTGTCTTATAATATTCTTGGGGTGGTTGGAAAAACTATTTATATAGGTGGGAGAACTATTTTCTTTGAGAAAGGGTTGGTAGGAACCATCATTTAAGTTAAGGGTGATATCTAGATATCTAGATAGTTTACAATTTTGAGATTGGAAGTAACCTCAACCTTAAAACCAAGAAAATTTAGGGCTCTGATAATTTTCTTATGTATTCTATTAGTGTAAGGCCCATTGGAATTGGGAATACATATCAGTCCATCATCCCGATATAGGCCTATTAGTTTAGGGTCTAAAAATCTACCTAAAATATCTAAAATATAAATGCCTATTAGATCTGCTACCTGGGCAGAATCATAGGCTCCCATAGGGACATCAAAACTATCTTCAGGCCCTTTAGTCCAAGTGGAACTATCAAAGGTGAGAATAGATTTTCTAGCTCCCAGTATAATTCTATAGTCACTATCCGAAATATTAACATAACCCCTAGCAAAGTCTAAACAATCCACAAGAAGTTTTTTTGATATAGAGGAATAGAAATCCACAATATCAAATTTAAGGAAAGTGGATTTAGATTTGTCATTGATATTATCAAACCATTTTATGGTATCTAAGGAACTCTTCCAAAGATTCAGTTGTAAATTAGATTGTAACTTATCTATTAAGTTCTTCAGAACCACCCTAGAAACTATGCCTAATTCACTCTTAGTGGGATTAATTAGTCTAGTTTGTAATTTATTTTGGAAATTTGGCTTGTGGTCCTTAAATAAAATGTAAGCTTCTTTGGTAGAAATTTTTCCAATTCTATCACTAATATTTAGTTCATTTGCAAATTTAGCCATATCGGAGTTAATTTCCGATAAAATTAGGTTACCTCTGTCTATTTTGTAATGACTAGTTATACGATTTTTAAGGATATTTAGGGAATTGGTGGTATTACACTTGTAAATGTTATTTGATTTGTCCGATTTTATCCATAGGTCTTTGGAATTCTTTAAGGTATTAATGTTCGACTTTAATAAATCCTGGAATTCATTTGAAGTACCCCGGAACTTGATTTTGGGGATCAAATTAAAAAGGTCTTTTTCAAACGAGTTTAAAAATTTGCATACCGGTGGAGTTCTTAGAGTTTTTAAATCAAAGCACTCTGTAGAATCAGGAGAAGAATCCGTTGAACGCAGGCAAAAGTAGGCTTTCCATCGAAGCCTCCTCACAAAACATTCAATTTTTTCCGTAAGATGAAAAAGAAAGGAATCCAGATTAGGAAAAGGAATATTCTTCAAAGAATACTCCGGGGTAAATTTCTCCATAGGAAAGGTGGTGTTGTATTGGTAGAAAAAATCCGGGAATAAACCAAGAGAGCTCAACTACCAAAAGGTAGGAGCAAAATATTAATTTTATATATATATATATATATATATATATATATATATATATATATGGGACCCTAGCTCTGGCACTTGTAGTATGTTTTTTTTTTAGCATGATTGTAATGTTAGCTCTCTAATGTGCTTGCAGTTTACTGTGGTTTCATGCCTCTGGTTTAAAAGCTTGTTACTGTTCATATATTTAAGGATCTCAATTTTTTCTTGAAGACAGAGGAAACATGGTTCCTTTATAGATTTAGCTGTTCTTGCTTGTTTAAGGATTTTCCATTTAACTTTAGGCGTTTTATTTTCATCTTTTAATTTCAAAAAATATTTGGAGAGAGATGTCATGTTTTGTTTTTCTTTGTTATTAAAGGATGAGAGGTGATTGTAAAATCGCTTTTTAAATACGTTCATGGTATTTCTGATAAAGTAAGACTAGTAACCATAATTAGTAAGGTTAATAACCACAATTAGAGTAAGGCTGATAACCATAACCATAATTAGAATAACCATAACCACAACCATAATTAGAGTAAGGTTAATAACCATAACCATAATTAGATGAATCATATATTGACTAGATATAAGAATAGAAATTTGAAATTAAAAATCTAATGGAAAAAACGGTTTCCAAACTATGATCTGATTAAAAATAAAAAATTTAATAGAAAAATTATATCCCCTAAATCCAAAGTTAAGATTAAATATACAAACTTACATTAATTATAAAGACTCTGCTTAAATAAAACTATCCGCGACAACTATTATCTACCTTCCTAAGAAACCCATAAATGTATAGTCTAGTCACGAGATAAACAAAAGTTACAAGTGTCTAGAAATCAAGAACTCTCATTAATCAACCACTTAAGAAACGCCCTATCCAAAGATTCCAACGTAACAGACTTAGTCCACTATAACTAACCCCCACCAACACCTCTAACAAAACACTTTCTCCAAAAATTCCAACGGTCAAAGACTTATTCCCCTATCACTAACTCCACCCACCAACACCTCGGACAAAACTAAATAAATATAAAGAAAAAGGATTTCCAGTACTTTACACACTGCCTGATGAGACATTGAAGTTTCAATGTCGAAACGATCGAATATATATAGAATAATTATGTACATGTTCTAAAATATAATTTATAATGGATATTCGCAGCTCTATATATTATATATCGAGCACTGTTTTAAATTAATGTTTTGGACCTTGTAAAAATTCTTCGTTCTGTATTCACTCGGAGATATATATATATATATATATATATATATATATATATATATATATATATATATATATAATCAAGTATGGGTGGAATAATATTCCTTATCCAAAGAAACACTATTTTTAAAAAAGTTCTCAATACAAAGTAGAGCTAATAATATTTATTCAGAAATTATAACATGGATATGTTACAATATCACTACAAAAGTAGAAGTGTCGAAACAAAATAGCTACTTTTGTAGTGATATTGTAACATATCCATGTTATAATTTCTGAATAAATAATATATATATATATATATATATATATATATATATATATATATATATATTAGTGTGTGTGTGTGTGTTGATGTGCAGGTGGTATAGTGGATAGCGGCTCGAAATGAAAAATCGTAGAGTTCGAATTCCATTTCAGTTTACGCAAGTGTTTGAAGCTATTGATTAAAAAGTAGGAAATACTGGGATTTTTAGCCTATGTTGGCAACCTGTCGAGAAGAAGCAAAACTTCAAAATTTGAGGCGGATTTACTCTATTTACGTTATTCGGTTGTTGTCTTCATCTTTATTGCCATATTTATATTCATGACGTTTAGGCCGTTGTACGCTACGATCTTCTTCGGGTAATATTTGTTAGAATTTTGAACCGAACCTTTTATTTAATCTATGGATATAAATGTTCTAATTCCACATACCATACCTTCAGACATCTCAGTATCAGTTAATTCCCCTTGATAACTAAACTCTCCAAGTTTTTGTTTCCCCTGCTGTGGCCAGGTATTGAACTCACAGCTATTTGGGTTAAGTCACTTTTGAATCAATCAACCAACACTTTTAACTACTGGGTCATCTATTTTTGGGCCCTAAACAGAGGGTTCGACTCGAAATTTCAAGAAATATCACCTGATTTAAATCTTTCTATCAGAACCTAAGGGATGTCTTTAGATCTGTGTGAAATGGATCAACTCTCATCTTTTCTTCAGATGGCAATCTTCTAATGGACAACGACAACAACAACAACAACAAATAAATAAATAAATAAATAAATAAATAAATAAATAAAAAAAATGAAGAGATCACTCAACGCTTGGTAGAACGTTTCTTTAATGTTCTAAACATAGATTCAGATGTTGATGAGAATCTTATCAATAGAGTACCACATGGGCCTATTCTTGAAGAGCTATCAGCTATTCTGTCTCTTGTTGAGATAAAAAAAAAAGGCCATAAAACAACTAAAAAACAGGAAATCCTCTGGTAACTAATTCGGTATAGAAGTTAACCACTAGTCAATTAGGGTTTACTGTTCTGTAAGTGGAACTATGTTTCTCCTCATTTTAAATGGGAGAAGTTGCTCATCGTCGGAAATTCTAATCCTGCAGCAGTTCGTTCCTCATTGCATTAAAAGAGGTTGGTTAGTTTAATACTGATGGGAGCTGTGCTCGCGGTAGCTGGGCAAAAATCAGTTTTTGTTCTTGATCCACATACATAAGTATGCATCACATGCATTTGTGTGTAGCTTTGAAGTTATATTTTTTACATATATTTGTTTGCACACACTGACATATGCAGAGAGATAAATTATAAAGTACGGCCAACTCGAAGGTAGTTTCGCAGATTTGAAAGGTCAGATTCCCATGAGGAGACACTTTTCCTTTTTCTTTAATAAAACTTCTGATCTCTAGGCCGGTAGCCATTGATTTCACTGTTAAAATATATGGGGTGTCTCCTCAAACATGTACACTCAATTAAATATCATGCCTAAAAATGAAAGAAATGTCAATAAATAAATATATAATTAAACTAACAATATTCAAAGAATTAAAAAATGTTCAGTTCAAGTGACTTATCTGGTTAGCTGACTGAAGAGCCAGATGTTTGATAAATCGTGATTTTTACTTATTTTTACAGCTATATTATTATTATTATTATTATTATTATTATTATTATTATTATTAACTATTCTATTATAAAAACCTTCATTTACAATATGATCAACAACATTTAAGTTTCATTCCATGTCCTTGAAGTATCTAACGTCATTGATCCAATAAAAATTTAAAGTTTAGTCACCAGCAAAGAAAGTGATGACACCTGTCTCATAGGATACTAAAGACGCGCTCCTACTTGACTTCATGACACTTTTAGACATACTTGAATGAAAATAGTGATGGCATCTACTCTGAATCCATCATACAAATACATGAGGAAGAGCAATTAGTAAATACTAAACACTTCAGATACCTTGGTATACGGATTAGTTATAATAAATTTAGTAGATAAGGTAATTGAAAATAAAATAGGCTACAGCATAAAGAGTTTTGTCCAACACCGCAAACATCATTCTCAAAACTCAAGTCACGTTCTTAAACTCTGCAGATCATGACTTTCATATGGAGGTCATGCATGGCACCAAACCCGTTTAGAAACTGTCGGCTCTATGCAACCCCTTTCTAACATTAATTTTTTAAAATGGCTTTGATCGAGTGAAGCCTGTGGATCCTGGTGAAGACTTTTTGAACCTTGGGGACTGGCGCTACAGTGTCACAAAGAACTGTATCAAATCACTTAGGGACTTTCAACAGCAGCAATAGCTAAAATGGATATCACTAAACTGCCTAATATATTTGTATATCTTTGAGTGAGTGAAGCCCGTGGGTCTTGATGAATCATAAACAAAGAACTGTAATAGATAACAGAAAATAAATCACTTGAAGACTTTCAACAACAGCAATAGCTAAAATGGTTATCACATGTAACTTCAAAAAGAAATAATGTCATAAACAAAATGTTGACGTTCCACACAACTTCAGACAAACAGTTAAGAAGGAAATCCCTCTTAGTATTGAGAAGAGTGATATCAACTTCTGGACTTGAAAAATCTATTTGCCTGAAAAATTGTTTCAAGGGAAGATTTTATAAATTTCAACCCAAAATATCACTGGCTGCTATTAATTAATGCAGGATGTTTCTTTAAAAGGAAACAACTTAGTGAGGTTTAATAATATATCATGTCGTGTAAGTCACCAGATAGGGTTTTACTTATAATAATTCCCAAACGGAATTGAGTCTGTCGGAAATTTTCCTGTGTTTTTGGAAAAGTCATATTTAGGATTCCAGAATCGAGCGGGTTGGATTTATCAACTATGTTGTTAGTGAGGACATGTTCCCCTAAAAAAAAAAAATGTGAGTCATGTATTTTTTACCTATTGAGGACTGCGAGTAGGGAATATTTTCTGTATCTGGTGAAGATATATGTCCATAGGAAAATGGCACCAAAGCTGCTAAGGAAGGCAAATTTAGAAAATAATAATAATAATAATATACAGTGGACGAACAAATTATTATTTTTATTTTAAATCTCCCAGCATTAATAAACTTAAACGTATGTCAACTTTTTGTTTTACATTAATTTTTTTTCGCAAAATAGTGATGTTTTGTTTTGTTGAGTGGCTGCTACGCCCAAGTTTTTTTTAAAACCAGCGTCTTTCTCTTTGAATCCCAGTCGTGTCTCTGTCAGCTGTCGCTTGGCAACCCATTTAGGAGAAGAAAAACTCCGAACAACAACCTGCAACTCAAGGTGTTAATCGTGCCGAGGAGTGAATGGCTACTGCGTTATGAGGTCACAAACGATCCCCTACAGGCTTCTGGACCCTGTTTGTAAAAGACCGTTACCCAACGTGCCGGGCAACTTTGGGTAGACTTTTGAACACGTGCGTCACTCGTGGGAAAAATATGAGAACCAGGATAATCCTAATGATGGCCCTGAAAATTCTCCAGCTAGATCTATAACCGTATATTTAAAGAAAGAAAAAATAAAATAGTGAGGAGTACAAAGTCGTTATGACTGCAGTTCATGAAGCTTTTTTTTTCATGAAGCTTTTTTTGTTTTTTTGAGGTTTGAACCTCAAAAAAATATCACTCGCCAAACATATGACATTTGGCGAGAAAAAGTTGGACAAACAAATAGAAAGTACATTGACGAAAATAAATTAGCCAATGTACGAAGATACATCATGCAAAATAACCGATTGACAGAGGCTGAAATTAATGAGATAAAAAGAATTACAACCAGAATAGACGAATCAACAAAATATGAAAAGGGACCGGAATCAGAAATAAAAGTAGTCACATCAAACAAGTCACAGGTCATAATGTAGAAACTGTGATACACACAATTCACTGTGAAGATAATTCTGTAAGTTTAGAAGTGCTGGAAAGCTGTGATCTGAGTCAGTTACAAGACGACAATAAAACGAGCTCAGAACACATTGAACAGAATTATTTACGGAAAGCAAGAACAGTATACAAAAAGCCAAGGAAGAAATCAAGAAACATACAAGTCAAATACAAAATATTGCAATGGAGGAACGAGAACAGCTCCCAACCAACAAAGCATAACTTCGAAACTATTAAGCTGTACAATGCAGCACTCAAATTAATTTTGGATGAAGAAAACACTCATATAAATCTCAATGAAGCAATATATGTATCAGCAATAGCAGCAACGAAATAATTGAACATCAAATTAGAAACAAGGCAGTCTCGCAGACATGAAGATCCATCTTAGAAAAGAAAAATAGAAAAAGAAATCGAACAACATAAAAGTGAACTATCAGTACTCGATGAACTGACAAGAGGAATAAATGTAAGAACTAGAAAAGGCAGAAGAGTCGAAAGAAAATACAACATTAGAAATCAAAATGAAGTCCTATCAACTAAGGAACAAAAAAGTAAACAATACAACTGAAGGCTCAAAGAATAAGATGCTATGAGAAAAGATCAAGATTTTACAGACAAAACAAGATTTTTCAAACTGATGTAAAAAAAATTTACAGGGAAATAGGTAAAAAAAAAAAAATGAAGTGACAGTCTCCCCCGCCCCCCGCAAATGGAAGAAGTTATACAGTTCTGGGGAAAAATATGGGCTTGCACTAAAGAACATAAAGAAGTAGATTGGATTGCACAAGAGATAGAACGAATCAAAAATAAATCAGAACAGACATGGGCTGGAATCACAGAAGAGGATGTTAAATGTGCACTGAAAAAAGCACACAATTGGAAATTTCCAGGTATAGATAAAATTCCTAACTTTTGGCTATATTATTTAAATACAGTACATAAAAAAACTAGCCAAATAATTTCAAGAAATTGTCAACGATCCCACTAAAATTCCTGCATGGATGACCAAAGGAATTACATTAATTCTACCCAAGAAAAGTGACACAAACAACCCGAAAAACTACAGACTAATTACATGCCTTACGACAACATACAAACTTTTAACATCTGTTTTAACAAAACAGACATATTTCTTCTTGGAAAGAAATGACATTACCGCTTGAACAAAAAGGCTGCAAACGTGGCTGTTACGAATGTAAAGACCAATTGTTTATTATCAGAATGATCCTGGAAAACTACTACAATGCAAAGAAAAATCTTAGTACTGCCTGGATAGATTATCATAAGGCATTCGATTGTGTACCACATTAGTGGATCTTAAAGGCTATAAAATATATACAAGATATCGCCCATCATCCTCAATTTCATCAAACAATGCATGTCTATATGGAAAACAACCCTTTACCTCAACCATATAAATGGAACCTATAAGTCTGATGAAATAGACATCAAAAGAGGTATATTTCAAGGTGATTTTTTGTCTCCCTTACTATTCTGGATATCATTAATAGCACTAATCAGTCAACTTAGCAAGACAGAATGTGGTTATAAAATAGCTCAAAAGAAAATAAGCCATCTATTTTACATGGATGACTTAAAGTTGTATGCTAAGAATGATAACGAGCTGGAAGATTTTCTGCAAACTGTAAAATGCTTCAGCGAAGACATTGGAATGAAATTCAATTTGAATAAATGAGCTAAAGCTACAGTTTTACGTGGATCACTACAACAAACATCCCCAATTAGCACAGACCCTGCTGTAACAATAAAAGAGTTGAAGCCAGGAGGAGCTTATAAATACGTAGGTGTAAATGAGAGTGAAAAAATTCACCATAAAAAAATGAAAGAAATGTTGCGTAAAGAGTACTATAGAAGGCTACAACTGATATTAAAAACTGAATTGAATTCTCAGAACAGAGTTATGGCCATTAATAGCCTTGCAATCCCAATTATCAAATATAGCTTCAACATCTTAAACTGGACTCTAAACGACATCAGGCGAATGGATTCTAAAACAAGAAATCTTCTTTCTAAGCATAAGATGCATCATCCAAAGGCGGATGTAGACCGTCTATACATACCCCGTAAAGAAGGTGGAAGAGGTCTTATTGTCGTACAAGACAACAACTATTGGCTTACTAACATACATAGAAACAACAAAAGACTGGATGATGCAATTTGTTGCGGGGCTATCGACAGAAAAGGTGCCGTTAACCCCGCTGTGAGTTAAAGCAATACGATCGAATCAAGGACAACGAAATCGAGGGTTTATATGTTTCAACCAAGTTTTTATTTGCCTAAGCCGGCAAAATAATGTTTTACAGAAACTTCGTTGGGTCGCCGGTGCTGATTGATGGGATCGCTAGGTTCCTAGACGGTAAGCCGGTAGCTGGCTGGGTAGTACTGGTGCGAAGTTGGTCGTTGCAAATTCCGCTCCGGCTGTCTTTAGACGTACGGTCGTGAGTGTAGCCGGGATCTGCTGCTCAGGTAGGTTAGCCCTGAAAAGGGCTATTGCATACGTAGATGAGGAGCCCTTAAAAGGACTTGTGCATATCAGTACGGAAAGCCCTTAAAAGGGCTATATCAATGTAACAGAGAGTCCTAAAAAGGACTATTGTAGAGTGTGGCTGCTGCTGCTGGAGTTGGCTGCACTTGCTGGCGGCTGCTTCTGCCTGATGCGTCTGCCTGGTGCGTCAGCTGCTTGGTGCGTCTGCTGCTTCTGCCTGGTACGTCAGCTGCTTCTGCCTGCTTGGTGCGTCTGCTACTTCTGCCCGGTACGTCAGCTGCTTCTGCCTGCTTGGTGCGTCTGCTGTTCTTGCCTGGTGCTTCAGCTGCTTGGTGCGTCTGCTGCTTGGGGGCAGGTTAGCCCTGAAAAGGGCTATCGCATATGTAATTGAAGAGCCCTTAAAAGGACTTGTGCATAACAGAAACGGGAAGCCCTTAAAAGGACTAGATCAATGTAAACAGAGAGTCCTAAAAAGGACTGTTAGAATGTGGCTGCTGCTGCTGCTGGAGTTGGCAGGTTGGGCTAGGGACGGCTGCTGCTACTGCGTGACTGCTCCTGCTGGCTTCTGGCGGCTGCTGCTGGGCTGCTGGAATTTGGTTGCGGCTGCTGCTATGGCGAGTGGCAAAGTCGGCCAGGCGCTGGTGGTAGGGGAGCACGTCGCTCGACCCCGGGTCCTTCTCTCCTGGTTTTGGTTGAGAAACATCGGCCATGTTCTGTCGGCTATGGTCTTCAACATTGCCGAGCTAGTAATCTCTTGTTTGGTTAGTAACAATTTCTCTCTCCACTTTCGAATGTACACATGGGTTTTGTTTGCACCCCATGTGTATATAGATTAGTTTCAGAGTATTGTTTTTGTGTGCGAGCGCTTGTGTGTGTTTATACTTTGCTTTGTTGTTATTTTTCAGCGTTTTGGTCCCTGGAAATGCTGAGTCACCGGAAATTGATGGCCTCGCTTTCTTTTCCGGAGTGACGCGTTTTAGACATTTGAGCAGCCGGTCGTAGCTTCCGGCCGGGTGCGATAAGGCCCCCTTCCTAGAGGATTGATCATGATCAATTCACGAGAAAAAAAAACATACGATTTTAATTTTGCTGGAAAGTGGACTCTCCTACCTGATTTTGTTCGTATCTCTGGTGTGGTTACATCTTCCGTCGTTATTGGCAAGTTTGCGTCGGCAGGCGTTTCCTCTAGCCGAGCTGGTTTGAGTCGGTCGATGGAGACTGTGTGTTTTTCCTTGCCGCGCATGATTGTGACAACTTTCTCCGAACGTTTCAACACTTTGAAGGGACCTTGGTAACTGGGCGTGAGAGGTTTTTTTACGGAGTCGTTTCTGACGAAGACGAAATCGCAGCTATCCAGTTCCGGTGGTATGTACGAACTTGTGGTTTGTTGTCGTGGGGGAGTGTATGTAAGCTTGGCCATTCTGTGGCATAGCTCCTGCGCAAAGGAGCTCGGTGAGGTTGTGCACAAGGTCTGCGGAGTGTGGAAATATTGTCCTGGTAAGGAGAGAGGCATGCCGAACACGAGCTCTGCTGTTGAACACCCTAAGTCGGTTTTGAGGGTATTCCTCAAAGAGAGCATGGTCATGGGGAGGTTGTCGACCCAGTTTTGTATGTCTAATTTGGTTGACAATGACGCCTTTAAGGATCGGTGAAACCTTTCCACAAGGCCGTTTGCGCAAGGATGGTAGGCGGTCGTTTTGATGTGCTTGACGCCCAGAAGTTGGGAGAATTCTCGAAAGAGCGACGTGCCCACCACTATAACACAGATATTAGCGCCGATCGCGGAAAACACGCCACTGGACCAGGTAGCAGACTCCGCCGACCGTATCGCAGCAAAACTGGACCAAGGAGTGTGTGCCATGCGGTACCCAGACGACACACCGACAAAAGATGAGGATCTACGAAAAACGGTAACTGTAATGCAACAGCAGCTACAGGACATCCGTCTACTCCTCAACCGCAAACCAAGAGACCCGAAGCCGATAGCCAACAATTGGCGACGGAGAACACGGAGTACCAGCAGGGATCGACGAACCGACTCAGAATTATGCTGGTACCACCAAAGATTTGGTAATAGGGCAAAACATTGCTCGGCACCCTGCAAACACAGTTCCAGGCCAAATTCGGGAAACGAGAATACCGGCAGGTAGGAGCGGCAGAACCCGCCGGTGAAAACACACAAAGCCGCCTTTTTTACGTTTGGGACCAAAAAAACCGCATTAAATTTTTAGTGGACACAGGCGCAGTCATCAGCGTGATACCCAACAGAGGAAAACATGACCAAAAGGCGGCCCTCTATAAGCTCCAGGCAGCAAACGGTTCAGCGATTGAGACGTATGGCACCAAGACACTGACTCTCAATATTGGCATGCGGCGCGATTTTACCTGGACTTTCACCCAAGCAAACGTAAAAACGCCAATACTTGGAGCAGACTTCCTGGCTCACTATGACCTAGCTGTACACATGAATACGAGAACCTTAGCAGATAACACCACAAACATTTCTGTCAAAGGCACCCCCTCTCGACAAAACACCACAGGAATCAGCGTAACAGCCTACCACGGACGAGAATACAGCGAAATCCTGAACAGATATCCAGACATCATTCAGCCACTCGCGGGCACCGGTCCGGAGAAGCACCAAACACAGCATCATATCAAGACCAGCGGACAGCCAACATTTTCCCATCCACGACGCCTCCCTCCTCATAAACTGGAATACGCAAAAAAGGAATTCAACGAGATGTTAAAGGACGGATTCATCCGACCCTCCGACAGCCCATACGCCTCTCCCCTACATCTCGTACCCAAACCAGGAAGCACGGACTTTAGGGTATGCGTCGATTACAGAAGATTAAACGCCACGACCATACCTGATCGCTACCCAGTCCCCCATATACACGATTTCGCCTCAGGATTACAAGGCACACGCGTCTTCTCTAAAATAGACCTAACGAAAGCCTACCACCAAATCCCCATAGCTCCGGAGGACATCCCAAAGACTGCAGTAACCACTCCCTTCGGCCTCTTTGAATACGTCAAGATGCCTTTCGGCCTGAGGAATGCAGCACAAACGTTCCAACGTTTTATTGACGAGGTACTGCGCGGCCTCACGTATGCATATGCTTACATTGACGACATCCTCATAGCCAGTACGGATGCGAAGGTGCACAAACAACATCTAAACGAAGTTTTCCACAGGATAGAACACTACGGACTTCGGCTAAACATTGACAAATGCATTTTCGGAGCATCTGAGGTAAACTTCTTAGGTCATCACATCGACGCATACGGAATCACGCCGTTACCTGAGAAGATCGACACAATCAAAAATTTTCCCACGCCTACATCCACGAAACAAATCAGGCGATTTGTCGGGATGATAAATTTTTACCGTAGGTTCATCCCCGACTGTTCGACAATTCTTTCCCCTCTGACGAACCTCATAGAACGAAAGAATAAGCAAGTCAGACTAGAAGGAGAATCCTTGCAGGCCTTCGAAACGGCGAAGACAGCACTGAGAAATTTCACTAGACTCTCGTTTATTGAAAATGACCCGGAAACTAGGATCTTTCTCACAACCGACGCTTCCGACGTTGGAATAGGAGCAGTAGTAGAGCAGCAAGTAAACATGGTAAGAAAGCCGATAGCTTTCTTCTCGGCTAAACTTTCCGCAACCCAGAGAAGATATAGTACCTTCTCACGGGAACTCCTGGCCATCTACCTGTCTATCCGTCATTTCCGACATCTCCTGGAGGGCAGACACTTTACGATCTTCACAGATCACAAACCGCTGACCAACGCAATGAATGTCAACGCAGACAAATACACATCCAGGGAAACACGTCACCTGGACTACATTTCTCAGTTTACGACGGACATTAAACACGTAAAAGGGAAATACAATACTGTCGCAGACACATTGTCCAGAACTGATGTCAACTCCATGGATAACACTATCTTGAGCCAGGAGCTGATAGCCGACGAACAAAAGGGTGATACAACAATACCCGACCTCATTAAGGAAACTTCATTGAAACTGCAGGAATTCCCTTGTCCATTTAGCAGTAAAACCCTTTTCTGCGACACCACACTTAATACTCCGAGACCATACATTCCACCAACTCTCAGGAAAACAGTATTTCTCCATTTCCACAATATATCCCACCCGAGCAAGCGAGCAACCGTCAGGCTTATCGCTGATCGATTCGTGTGGCCTAATATGAAGCAAGACATCCGGAATTGGGTCACAACCTGCATACCTTGCCAAAAATGCAAAACGCACAGGCACACAAAATCCCCAGTTGGAACATTCGCTACACCCGACGCACGTTTCAGTCACATCCACGTGGACCTCGTCGGACCCTTACCAATGTGCCAGGGGTACCAATATCTGCTAACAATCATAGACCGTTTCTCGAGGTGGCCGGTAGCGGTACCGATTAAGGACATTTCCGCTACCACAGTCTCCAAAGCTATCCTCGCCAACTGGATCACAAACTTTGGCGTACCCCGAGTTCTCACTACAAATTAGTCAAGCAACATGAAGAAAGAAAGAAAAAATATTAAAAAAATATTCAATAATAAAAGAAGGTAGTAAATACAAACAAGATTTACAGTTAGTAGATTCTGTAGAAAAGCAAAACAGAAGCCAAGAACCAACTATTGCGGCAAAAAATATGAAAATGAAAGCCAAAGATAAAGCTCTTGAACAGATGAAACAACACTGGCAAGACAAACCTCTGCATGGCCAATATCCAGAACATGCCAATAAATCCAATACTGAGAAAGTTAATACTCATCGATGGTTATGTGTATCTGGATTAAAGTCTGAGACTGAAGGCTTTATTCTTGCAGCGCAAGACCAAAGTCTTTTCACTAGAAACTTTCAGGCAAATTTTATACATAATAATGTGGATCCGAAATACAGGTTCTGTGATAAACACCAAGAAACAATTGACCATCTAATCTCAGAATGTTCTGTACTTGCTCCAAATGAATATAAAAATCGTCACGATAGAGTGGGGAAAGATTTACATTAGACAATGTGCAAACACTATGGAAAATCTGTAAAATACAAACACTGATATGAACATCACCCAGCACTGGTTACAGAAATAGATGATGTCAACATTCTATGGGATTACACCATCTACACAGAGAAATTGAAGCAAATAAACCGGATATTATTGTAGCTGCCGTCAGGCACCATTTGCTACCAAACCCAATGTAAAAATCAGCAGATTCGTTTTCTCGCCGAAGTGAGCCCTGTATTCTTGACCGGCGGCCTTGTCACCCCTTGGAACAATGTGGCCAGAAAATATAGTTCCTTATATTTTAAGAGATCGTAAAACAATAATGTGGTCTAAATGAGAAGTATGAGACAAAACAGTAAAGTTAGAATAAGTAAGTAAAAATATAATAAATAAGCTGTTTTACGGCAACCTTTTGTAGAAAATAGGATTTTTGGTCTCTGCGTAAGACATAGAACCCCGCTTAACAGTCTTTGGAATGAGACCTCCTAAGAGGTCAGACGTAAATTTGTTATCTCCAGTGACAGCACATTCGTTTTCGGTATTGTTAGGGATTAACTCAATTGCCATAGACCATATGAGGTGCCAACGAGTTTTCACAGCTGCACAGGTACTGTAAAGGAAATAAAAACTTAAAAAAAAAGAAACTTATGCCAAAACTTCGACTTCGGATTGAAAGAAAAATCGACCCCACGTAAGAATTCTTTTCTACACACCCCAAATAGAAGAGGAAAGACAAGCAGAGAACGTCAGCAGCTAGGGTGAGTTCAGCAATCGGGCAGAAAATTTCCTTTAACCCACCTAAGAAGAGAATGGTTAGGGTACTCGTTTGGTTGTTACTGCTACTGCTATTTTGTAAAATCTGGCGGGACTTTCATCTGCAACCGGACCTCACCAACAACAGAAGAACAGGATTAGAGAGGAGGAAAGGAAAAACAAAAACAAAAACAAAAAAAAACAAAAAAAACAAAACAAAAAAAAACAAAACAAAACAAAACAAAACAAAAAAAAACTGTCAAAACGATTAAATCGTGTTCGATTCACACGTTTGGACGTTTGGGAAATTTCGCAGCAAAAACGCATTTTTTTTTTCGCATATCCTTTCGGATTTTTTTGACTCACGTGTTTTTCTCTCATTTTCATTGTCTTTGAACTCTTACTTTTTTATTTTGTATTTCTTGTGTTTGTTGCCCTGTTGTAATTGGGGTTGTGCCTTTTATATTTCAGTTTCAGTCGATTTGTATCTTATCTCTATCGTGGGGATAAGAACTGGTTTGAACTTCAGTTAACCCCTTTGGTTTGTTTTATTTCATTTTCTATCTGAAAACATGTTTAACGCTAGCCAAATAGATTACTCCTCTCTCCTAGAAGTTAACGGTAACCAAAATACCCACAAGGACAACTTGTTTACACAAAATAGTGTCTTTGAAAGAGCCTCCACTGGTAGAATGGTAGACGTGCAGGAATTGCGTCGATCTGACAGAGCAAGAAGGCTAACCCTAAAGGCTAGGGAAAACAAAACTGCAAAGCTCATTAAGAAGCTGCACAAAAGAAGTAATGTGCTAAAGCACAACAACAACAACCAAATCTTTGAAAGGGAGTTAGGGAGAAAGACAGTAACCAAACCCCAAGAAATAGGTAGCCACCTGAAGGTCGAATCCTCGGAGATAGTGTCTCAATTCAAACAGCTCCAAGATCTGGTGGGTGAAAGACACAACGCTAACATTGCCGAACGTGGGCGAAATATCAGCACAAAGGAAAAACAACTTTCCTTTAGAATACGACAGGCTGTTGATCGGGCAGATGCCGCCATAGCAGAGGTTAAAAGTGTCAAGTCCCATAGCTCAGCTTCACACCACTCTAGGTCCTCATCATCCTCTAAGTCTTCCTCAATAAGAAGAAAACTTGCTTTGAGGGCTGCCGCGTTACAAGCAGAGGTAGAATCCCAGGAAGAGAAAGCAGCTCAAGAAGAGGAGATGGAGAGGTTGGAAGCCCTGGTGAGGAGGAAGAAACGAGAGATGACACAACGTGACCTTCAACAGAAGCTAAAAATCGAGCAGGAAAGGATAAAGGCTGTAGCTAATCTTGAGAATCTGGATAGGATAACCCCACCTCCAAATTCGTCCAGAGTAGAGAAAGAAAGAACTCCATCACTATCCAAGATACAAGTAGAACTGGATAGACCCATTGTGCCACTAAAGTCACCTCCACCAAAAAGATCTACAAATACGGAGCCACAGGATGACGACTTTTACATGGATGATGGCCTTACAAGTGTCCCAAATGCTGAATAGGCAATTCGACTGATTCAGGATGCTCGAGCCATATGTGCAAAGGGAAAATTACGACTCCACAAATTTGCCTCCAACGACAGGCAAGTCATTGAATCAATCCTAAGGTCAGAGAGAGCCAAGGACCTGGTAGATCTTGATCTATCATTGGAAAACCTACCTATCGAGAGAGCATTGGGATTGAAGTGGTGCATAGAGTCGGACCGATTCCACTTTGGGATAGTTATACAAGCTCGACCCGCAACACGGAGAGGCATATTATCAGCAGTAGCCTCTGTATTCGATCCACTAGGGATGGTGGCACCTTTCCTCCTAAAGGGAAAACAGATTCTGCAAGAAGTCTGCAGAACAGATTGTGGCTGGGATGATTCTCTCCCGACGGAAATTGTTACTCGGTGGGATAATTGGAGATCACAATTATTTAGGCTTTCCTCACTAAAAATGCCTAGGCACTACAAATCCAAGGACTTTGGAGACACCACAGAGATGCAGCTACACCACTTCTCCGATGCCAGCACTACAGGGTACGGCCAGTGCACATACCTAAAGGAGATAAACAGTGAGGATAGAGTGCATTGCTCTCTCGCAATAGGAAAGGCTCGTGTTGTCTCATTGCGTCCTGTCACTATTCCCAGGTTGGAGTAACAGGCAGCTGTGACATCAGTAAAGATCAACAGCTTCTTAAATCGCGAATTAAGACCCCGAATGATCTCCAACCACTTCTGGACAGATTCTCTGATCGTTCTAGCACACTTAAATAACGACGCGAAACGCCTTCATGTATACCTAGCTAACAGGGTACAAAGGATTAAGGATTCAACAAATGTACAACAGTGGCGTTACGTGCCTACAAAGGATAACCCGGCAGATCAGGCATCTAGAGGCTTAGATGCGGATAAACTGGAGGCATCTAATTGGTTCACTGGACTCCACTTTCTTTGGAAAAGGGAAACCCCTATAACCAACTGTGTATATGACATTCCCTCTGATGACCCTAAAGTCAAAATGGCCAAGGTCTTGTTCACGATATCAGGATCTGGAAATCTCTGCACAGAAATCTGGGAACACATTTCAGACTGGATACGATTGGTTAATGTAATTTCTCTGATTGACCAATACCTCCGTGGAAGAAGAGTGCACAAGGCAGAATCACCTGCAACAACCAAACAGCGAGCCGAAAGAAGAATCATAAGAGCTGTGCAAGAGGACGCCTTTCGTGAGGAGTTAATCATTCTTCACAATAAAAATAAACTTCTTAAAAGGGAAAGTAAACTCTTCCGTTTGGATCCCTTTGTTGACAAGGATGGAATTCTTAGAGTTGGTGGCAGGCTGACTAAGTCTGGATTTTCCATAGAAATAAAACACCCAGTGATACTGCCTAGAGAGAGCCATGTGACTAAGTTACTGATTAAGCAAGGTCATGAACAAGTAGCCCATCAAGGTCGGGGCATAACGATGCATCATCTCAGAAACAAAGGGTTCTGGATCATTGGGTGTAGAGCAGTAGTATCCTCATTCTTGTTCCAGTGCATTGTGTGTAGACGTCTCCGAGGGGTAACCCAAATCAAAAAATGGCTGATCTACCAGAAGACCGAGTACAAACAGCACCACCATTCTCATATTGCGGAATGGATTGTTTTGGCCCTTTCCAAATCAAGGAAGGCAGGAAAACGTTTAAGCGGTACGGAGTGATTTTTACCTGTATGGCACTACGAACAGTGCATCTGGAGGTCGTAGAAGATATAACGACAGACGCCTTCATAAATTGCTTGCGTTGCTTCATAGCAATACGTGGACAGGTGCGAACAATTCGCTGTGATCTGGGATCCAACTTCGTATGCGCAAAAAATGAACTGGAATCTGAATTATGAAATCTGGATACGAATGCATTGGGAAACTTTCTACGCTGCCATAATTGTGATTTTATCCTTAACACTCTCACCTCCAGTCACATGGGTGGAGTGTGGGAGAGACAGATTAGGACTGTAAAGAGAGTATTAGTTGGCCTATTAGCTACCCCAGGAAACAGACTGAACATGTCATCGTTGCGAACCTTTCTCTATGAAGCCATGGCCATTGTCATTAGCCGCCCATTGACAGTTGATGTTCATAGCGATACCAGTGATGTAATCCCTCTTTCTCCAAACCAGCTGCTGACTATGAAACAGAAGGTATCCTGCCACCCGCTGGCAACTTCATAAAAGAGGATGTTTATGCAAAAAAAAAAAAAAAAAAAAAAAAAGATGGAGACAGGTACAGTACATGTCTGACCAATTCTGGAAAAGATGGTGAGTGGAGTATTTACAAACACTCCAGACACGCCAGAAGTGGGTTCAAAATCAAAGTAACCTCAAAGATCATCAAGGATGATGAGATACCTCGTGGGCACTGGAGACTTGGAAGAATAGTGAACGCTACTGAGGCCCCAGATGGGCATATACGGAAGGTACACATTCTAGTGAGTGAACTGGATAGGGATGAAACCGATAAATGCACGGGAAAGCCTGTGTACCTCGATAGAGCCACCCACAAACTGGTACGCCTTATCCGACCAGATGAAAACGGATAATGTAACAACTCTTGTCAGCACAATAAAAAATCACAAAGGTGATTTGGGAGGGGAGTGTAGCTGCCGCCAGGCACCATTTGCTACCAAACCCAATGTAAAAATCAGCAGGTTCGTTTTCTCGCCGAAGTGAGCCATTAATTCTTGACCGGCGGCCTTGTCACCCCTTGGGACAATGTGGCCAGAAAATATAGTTCCTTATATTTTAGGATAACGTAAAACAATAATGAGGTCTAAATGAGAAGTATGAGACAAAACAGTAAAATTAGAATAAGTAAGTAAAAACATAAGAAATAAGCTTTTTTACGGCAACCTTTTGTAGAAAATAGGATTTTTGGTCTCTGCGTAAGACATAGAACCCCCCCTTAACAGTCTTTTGGATTGAGACCTTCTAAGAGGTCAGACGTAAATTTGTTATCTCCAGTGGCAGCACATTCGTTTTCGGTACTGTTAGGGATTAACTCAATTACCATAGACCACACAAGGTGCCAACGAGTTTTCACAGCCGCACAGGTACTGTAAAGTAAATAAAACCTTTTACAATATATACCCGCAGTTGTCAGTTCTCTCATGCATGTTTCATGTGGCAATGGCAATTACAATTATTGTTAGAAACCAGAAAGAAAAATCTTTCCTGTTAATTGATATTGCTTGTCCAGCGGATTGTAACATAGCAACCAAGGAATTCGAAAAACTGTCAAAATATAAAAACCTGGAAATTGAAATAGAAAAAATGTGGAAATTGAAAACAAGAATCGTGCCAGTGATAGTAGGTGCACTTGGAATGATAAAAAATGGAACAAAATAACACATTGAAAGAATCCCTGGAAACCCCAGTTTAAGAGATATACAAAAAATTGTTTTGTTAAGTACAGCCCACACACTAAGGAGAACTTTGTCTATGTTACGCTAGGGATGATAGGGGAAATAGAAAAAAAAAACAAGAAATGGAACCATAACGACACACCACGACCTGCCTTAGGTCTTCTCGCAGACTTGGTAGGTAGTGTGACCATAGCAGAAATCGAAATATGATGAAAAATGACAACATAATAATAATAATAATAACAATAATAATAATAATAATAATAATAATAATAACAACAACAACTGCGTGGTTCGACTCCTGGAAACTGATTGACAGACTCGCCATTTTTGTCACTCTATGAAATGACGACGCTTAGAGACCAAAGGGAGATAATCTCCACTAAAAGGAAATAATCACATTTTGCATCCCGACTGGCTAATATTATGATTACCATTACCGTTTATTTTTACAATTAACAACTAACGATATGCCTTATTTTAAAACTGTTTTAGGAAAATAAATAATAAGTACTTAGAGGCAAAATATTTTGCTATAGGGATACAGTTTGTGATTATCTCCCTCAAATACATTCGCAAGGGTTATGTGACGGTCGGTGAGTGACGTGAGTTTGTAGGGTGATGAACACTAGTTTTTTGTAGACTGCTAGGAAGATATATGTCATCATGTCTACATTGATAGGGTCAACAAAGGAAATCACATGGTCATACAAAGGCTTTTAGCAGATATGTAGCGAGAATTAGTTTTCAAAAACTCAAATGTTTTTTTATATAATCATTTCACCCTAAGCAAGGCAGTATTTAGAGAAGAGTGATGAGCAAGAGGAAAATGTTACAGAGTGTGTCAGAGAATGGATAAGAGAAGGATAAAAACACTGGTGTGATGAGGGCTGCATGAGAGTAGAGTGGAAAGGGAGAAGAACATGATACAAGGGTTGTCAGGGAAAGGATGCGAGTCATGGAGATAAGAGATGGCAATTGACATTGCATTTAAATTCTTGGAGATTGTTACTGTCAGGTAAGCAAGTATACTGAGGGGAGTTCCACAGGCGAGAAGTGCGAGAAAAGAAAGTACAAGAGTAAAAGTGGCGATTACATTTGATTGGTTTCACTGTAAAAGGGTGTGACCTACTTGCTAGTCTATTATCTCGAGTAAATCCATGCAGAGGGAGCACCGTTGAAGCAGAAGCTGTGAAAATATTTGTAGAAGAGACAGAGGGAAGGCACATTACGTCGTGAGAAAGTGACTGGAGATGTAATGTCAATTAATATCTTGTCTTGCTAATTCTTGTTCTTTTATTGTTCTCATTCTCTTTAATAGTAATTCTTATATTCTGTTACACTCAATAACCTTTTGCATTCTAGTGGCTTTATTGCTTTGCTTGCGGTGAAATGATTGTTAAAAATGTTTTCAGCTGCACAGTGACTCTACAATCACACTTGCTAATGAAACTAAAGATAATTTTGATGATGAAAATTTTTATAGAATTCAAGAAATTTAGACATGGATCTTATTTTTGCAACGTTAATAGTAACTGCTGTTGTCGTCTTGCATTTCACGTTACTACAAGTTAGTCAATCGGAAGTAAAAAAAAAAAAAAAAAAAAGAAAAAGAAAGAAATTATCAAAGTCAAAAGACTGGTGTTTACATCCTACCCCCGATTTTTACACAGGAGTTGAGATTTATTCTTTGTTTGCTGTTCAGGATTGGGTTTCCGGTTCCTTCGGAAGCCTACTCTAACTCTATAATTCTAATGTCTCCGCTTAAAACTCTGAACTTTATTTACTATTTATTTACATTTTTCTTCAATAGGAATAGACTGGTTTGCCTATCATCGGGTTCACATTACTCCCGATCATTTGAACAGGAGTAGCAGTTTATTCTTTGTTTCCTGTTTAGGATTAGGTTTCCGCTTCCTTCTAAAGTCTACTTTAACTTTATAATTGTCAAAGTTTGATTGAGGTGATAAATTGCATTAAATATGGAAAACTAAAATAACAATGTATTAGGAAGAGATTTTTATGAAATTCCCCAAATGGAAATGAAGAGTAGCAGTGGAGCTTTTGTATGATTGTTAAATTCTGCAAATGATATCAAATTATTAAGAAGGTTTACACTCCTTCCCGGTTTTTTTTAAGAGGAATAGAGGTTTATTGCTTTTTACCTGTTTAGAGTTGGTTTTCCGGTTTTTT
Organism: Ascarosepion bandense; assembly: GCA_037127315.1. Classification (NCBI taxonomy): domain Eukaryota; kingdom Metazoa; phylum Mollusca; class Cephalopoda; order Sepiida; family Sepiidae; genus Ascarosepion; species Ascarosepion bandense. Next base: position 177,617 of record JBBBDQ010001972.1, read on the forward strand.
TTCTCCTAAAGTCTTCTGATTCTCTCTTACTTTGAATAATCCATTACATCTTAGTAACTTTATCGTGTTGCTTGGGGTGAATTGATTAAAAAACAAATCCGTATAATCTATTATATTATAGGTTATAACTCAGTAGGTTGCCATTACTTTCTGCGATAGATTGGTTGCCAGCTAAGGCTAGAGAACCCAATTTGTCCTGTTATTTAACCCATAACTAGAGGGAAGAGACAGATGAATACCTTTTCCAAGGGTATTTGCGTGTAAGTGAATGCTAGGAATTCAACGGGAATTCGAACTCGGCTCTCCATTTTCTAGTTTCGAGCCGATATCCATTGCACCGCAACGCACATTTCTCTTGGTACCTCTCCCAAACCCTGCCCCGTCATCCACTTACTCAAGCCCATCAGGTATGTCTCACATTGCTTTCTCTTGTCTCTCTTCCCCTTTATCCATTCCGTGAGTATTACATTCTCCAAGCATTCCTTCCTCATTATGTGCCCCATAAATTTCACCTGTCTCTTCCTGATGTTAAGTATAAGTTTTCTTTTCGTTTGCATCCTCTTCAAAACCTTGTCGTTGCTCACATGTTCGGTCCAAGTTATCCTCAGCATCCTTCTGTAGAACCACATTTCTATTGCTTCGAGTCTCTCCTTCATCCATGAAGAGATCGTCTAGCATGCGCTGCTATATGGGAGGACAGATATCATATAACAGTCAATACGCTTTTCTTTGTTTCCAACGAAATTTTCCTGTCTCTTAATAATCTGCTCAGCTTTTGGAATGCTTCCTTGGCCATACCAATGCACCTTCGGATCTCAGGGTCGCACTTTCTGTCCTCTGTCAGAACACTTCCCAGGTATTTAAATTTCTTGCTTGATTTTAGTATGCCTGGTGTGTAGTTGGCATTTTGGAACCCACCGAAAAGATAAGCAAAAAACCTAAGTGCTTTTTCGACGTGAAACTCAGGGATGAATAACGAATTTTTTCAGTTTCTTTGTTTGTTTCTGAAAGAAACAAAGAAACTGCAAAAATTCATGCACGGCATAAGGGTGCTCTTTGCTCTTCTCTTTTTCGTCAGCAAAGTTTTTAAAGATAACAAGACTTTTATGCCCTTTTCTCTGCTGCCGACTTTCTAACGAGGAAGCCTTTGTCCCTTCCACAGCTGACATTGTTCACTTGATACATCTAATCACTTCTGTGTAATTGTGACGTATCATTTCCTAATGTCGCTGCCAGCAGGCTTATTTCCTTCAGTCATCTAATCATCTTCTGCTGTCTCTCATTGCCTTTTCAACTTCTCTGATCTCCAACAACCTGCTTACCTTCGTCCAATGACCCACTAATATATAATAACATATTGCGTCGTGGTTACCAAAAAGGTTAATTATTTCTAGTGGTCCTTTTTAGAACCAAAATTATATAAGGGAGGAAACTTTTAAATTATGAGTTACTTCCCTTTAAAATTTTCAAATATTTCGTTAGCCACCAATATTTTATAAATTTAAATTTTAATATTTTAAAAAATTACAGGGGATTTAAAATTCTAACGAACCAAAAATAAAAACAAAAGAAGTTTTTCAATTAAAATGAAAATTTTTACTATAAGGTCTACTTTTCCTTTAATACATTTCCCCAAAAGAAAGTGTACAAGACAAAATCAGTCTCTAAAATTTATATACTCACGCACTTTATTATATTTTCAATTATTTCGTGCTACTATATAAAATAATAGCATTTAGATTTTCTTAAAACTGTAATGATTTGTTTAAATAAATTTAAATAAGTTTAAATAAGTTAAAATAAGTTTGCTGAATAAATTTTTCATCATCATCAGCAAAACAAAAAAACAAAACCAAAAAAAAAAAAAAAACCAACAAATAACGGCAATATAGTTTTCGGAAAAGAAATTAAATTAATGGTCTCAAGAAAATTAAATTTCGGCATTTAGGAGGCATAAGTCGTTGAAATGCTGCTAATAAAATTATAGAATTATTTGAAAATAGCAAAATTTAATTTAATTTTAATTAGGTTTAAATTAAAAAAGAGGATAGATTGTACACATGTAAATAAAGAAAAAATCTTTCCTTGAATTAATTTTTATTAAAAAACATGAAAATAACTTTTCTCTGTTTGTGGGACGGGAATTCAACTAAAGTGTCTCATAAAGAAATATTTTATATAAAATTTTATGACACTGAACTTGATCCCCAGATTTTGGACTGTTTATTAACTGATCCATGAACAAATAATTATTTTGAAAAAGAGAAACATGAAAATGGTACGTACGAATAATTATAAAGATTTGCGGAAAAATATTCAAAAATTATTTCCCTTTAATTGTCGTCTTTATCAGGAACTGAATTATATAAGGGAGATAACTTTTAAACTATGAGTTACTTCCCCTTAAAGCTTTCACGTCTTTCGTCAGCCACTAATATTTTATCCATTTAATTATTTTATATTCTAAAATAATTACAAGAAATTTAAATTTCTGAGGAACGAAACATTAAAAAAAAGTAAGCATTTTTTCACAAGGTTAGTAAGATTTTACTTTGTGTCGAACAAATCGAACATTTGGGGAAGATTAGGAATGATCCAGAACCACCTGAATACAGATATACTACACAAAAAGAAAAGAACATAAGACAAAGATATGTCTTCTTACCGGAATTATTCAGCATTTACAGTGAGGCGCTCCTGAGAGAATTACCAGAATTCATTATCAGTGATCACAATTTTAACAACCTTAGATGTGCAAATGACATAGTGTTGGTAGCAAATACAGTAAAGAAAATACAGGAACACCTACAGAAGGAAAGTAGTGAAGGAAAGTGAGAAGAAACAATCTGGTGTGGGCGACAAAGGTAACCTTGCAGCTGAGCTTGGAAAGGACCTAGAATCCATAGTGGACTGGGGTAAGAAATGGCTCATAAATTTTAATGCTTCTAAAATGAAGCTACTATCAATTAACCATCATAGACAACCGCACATACCTCCCATTAGCATGGACCAGGCTTGCCTCCCTGAGAGTAAAACACTGCACCTCCTTGGTCTCACACTTTCAGTGGACCTCATGTGGAATGACTATATCGAATACATTGCTAAATCCGCTGCTATGAAAGTCAGTTCTCTGTGCAGGGCCTGGAGGTTTTTTCCGTCTGAATCTATCCTGCACAATTATAAATCTACCATCCGCCCGTGCATTGAATACTGTTGCCATATCTGGTTGGGTGCCCCTGCTATTCTCCTTGGGCTTCTCAACAAGGTACAGCGGAGGGTCTGTAATGTGATCGATACTGACTTGGCAGACCGCCTGCAGTCTCTCTCTCACCGGCGTGACGTGGCTTCCCTGTGTCTCTTCTATAAATACTTCCATGGCTTCTGCTCCGATGAACTTAGATCACTGGTGCCCCCTAGGTTTGAATTTGCACGAGATACTAGATTAGCAACTAGATCCCACCCTTTTACAGTGAAACCGATAAAATGTAACCGCAACTTCTACTCCAACAGTTTCTTTTCTCGTACTTCCCGACTCTGGAATTCCCTTCCACATGACTGCTTCCTCGATGGCTACAATCTCCAGGAGTTTAAATGTAAGGTCAATAGACACCTCCTAACACAATAACTCGCTTCCATTCTTTTAAACACTCTTCCCATCCTCCCAACTACCTATCACCTATTTCCCATATACTAACCACTCTTTCTATTTACCTTCCCCTATGTAGCCCCAAGCGCAATAGTGTCAGTGGAATGCCTTGCTTGGGGTGAAACGATAAAAAAAAAAAAATTGTAAAAAGGTACAATGCGTAGTTGTTAGCAAAAGGTATAGCCCAACATGCAAATTAAAAATTGGGCACACCAAAATCAAGCAAGTACACAAATTTAAATATCTAGAAATTGTTTAAAAGAGGATGGAAAATTCTATAATTAAATCTAAAGATACACAGGGATAGAAAAAGATGCCTTCCAAAAGATAAGCATTAAGAAAGTATTAAGAAATAGGAAAATCTATTTAGATACAAATAAAAAGTCTACTTAATTATTACATAATATTGGTTTTCTTTATGGCAGTGAATTCTGGGCAATCTTTTTTTCATTATCATTTCACCGCAAGCAAGTCAGGACTGCCACTGGGGCACAGGATTTACAGTGAGAGAAAAAAATAAAATGCAAAGGATGTCGAAGAAAGAAAAAGGGATATGTGAAAATTTAAGCAAATAGAAGATGGTAATTAACATTGCATTTAAACTTTTAGAGATTGTAGCTATCAGGGAAGCAGGCAAACAGAAAAGAGTTTCACAAACAGAAAGTACGAGAAAAAAACTGTTAAAGTAGAAGAAGTGGTTTGATTTAACTATTTTGATGTTTAAATTCATATGGATTGGGCACCAGGTAAAACTGCTTCTCAGTGCAGTTGCCATGAAAATATTTGTAGAAAAAAACAGTGAGAAGCCACATCACATCAGCAAGAGAGTGACTGAAATTAGGCTGCCAAGTCAGGATCGATTATATTGCCAATCCTTTGTCGAGAACCTCAAGATAAATAGCAGGAGCATCCAACCAGAGATGGTAACAATATTCAATGCATGGACAAATGGTAGATTTATAAATGTGCAAAATGGATTCTGATGAGAAAATCTTCCTGGCCCAACACAGTGACCTAAACTTCCTAGCAGTAGATGTAGCTATAGATTTGATGTAGTCATTCCATTTGAGGTCAGGTGAAAGAGTAAGTCCAAGGAGGCACAGTGTCTTACTCTCTAGGAGATTAGCATCATTCATTCTGATGGTACGTAGGAAAGTTTCTCAATGGTGTTAAGTGACTTCAGGCAACTGAAATGTGGAGTATGCTGAGAATATCATGGACTGAACATGTGATACAAGCCAGCACAGAAATGAGAGCTGTAAAAACCCAAAATTAACACAGGCTCTCAGATAAGTATATTAAATGAGTGTACAACATGTAATACCTGAATGGGAAAACACATAATTCTCAACAATGCTAGTCTATCAGGCTATGGAGATCAATCAATAAAAACATTAGGGTGTGTAGGGAGCATAGATCATGTTTTTAAAAAATTAGCCGTATACAAAACATAACCAAACTCCCACATTTAAAAGATCAGAAAGTTGGGTAAGCATCAAAGGATGACAAAAATGTCTTTTTTTATAATAATAAAAATGAAATTTATTAATCAAAATATAACACCAGTTTTGATATTTGTGAGAATTGTATTTAAGTGTGAAAAGTTCATTTTTTGTGAAATTCAAGAAGAAAATGTTTTTTGAAGAAAAGTTTAGTTGATGTTTTTTTTATGCAGTCACTATAGTAGTAAACATTTGTATTTTGATTCTTTTTTTTTTCTTTTTTTGTTGCCGGACAGTTGTGAAGAAGGAGAAAAGTCAAAGTGAAAGAGATAGTGATAGAGTGAGATGCATGTCATCTGATTTTTGAATGCCTAAGCAGATGATATGTTGCTCTATATGATGCTCTTTCTTTCATTGCATGAGGAGAAAAAAGGAGAAAGTGAGAGTGAAAAAAATGCATGTCAAAATGGATGAGATATCCAACTTAGACTTGCAACCATCCGTATTTTTATGCATTTTGGCGATCAAGAATAGGATCAACTTTGAATATTTTTTCTAGATTCTGGTTGTCTTCTGGTATTAATTTGGTCCTTGACTATGTCTGCATATGGCAAAAATATGTAAGCTAATGAAAAGTAATTTTCTATTGATAATTTCATAAATATAAGTGTTCTTTTCATTGGTTCCTGACATGTATAGGTGTGTGTAAAGTTGGATTTATTATGCAATCAAAATATCGAGAAATCTGACAAGTGCTGTTGTCTGTGAGACAAAGCAATTGATGATTATCACATTGTTGAAAGTAACTAATCTTCTATACTGGGTTTGAGACCCTAGCATCATTTGCTCTGTATGTTGTAGACTGCACAGCAAATATCCTTCTTGTTATGTCGTGAGTAAGAAATAAATATCTCAACAACAGGAATAGGTTAATTGTTGTATTCCGTGAAAATAGTATTTACAAAGGTTTGTAATTGTATTGGATACTAATATCCAATACAAGAATAAAGGTTAATCGTCTCAACCGTCGTAAGACGTAGTATGAGCAATGGGTACTTCCGGGGCGTCACCGGAAGTCTACGACTGATTTGTCGATCGGCTGCTCGGCACACACTCTCCTACGTAGATGCCACCATTACTTTACATAGTAATGGAATAGTCCATTATAGCCGAATAGGCGTGGGCGTCCCAACACTTCTCCACAAGAACAACTTGAGATAATTTGATGATTTTCACCAAATTTGACATACAGAGTGGATATTGAATCTAACAACTGAGTCTTTATGCCTCATAACATTTAACACATCATTTCAGAGATACAGGTACCTCCACTTGCCATTTGGGCTGAAATTATCCCTGAACGAATTCAAAAGAAAGATAGATGCATGCTTTAAAACTACCCCAGGCACCATCACTTTGTTAGATGACATGTTGGCATTTGGCAAAAACTGTTCTGAACATGACAAAGACCTCATCAAAGTCATAGAAAGAGTAAAACAGATAAGGATTAAACTAAATTTCGACAAGCTACAAGTTGCAATTCCTAGAGTTAAATACTTTGGGCTTATACTAACCCCTGATGGATCCTGACGAAGCTTCAGTGATATGAGATATGCCAGCGCTTACCAACCCAGTAGAATTAGAGGACATACTTGGGATGATCAATTATTTATCAAAGTTCACTCTTAACCTATCTGAGGCCACCAGTTCTATGCACCAACTGCTAGGAAAGGACTTCTACTTCACATGGGGTGATCTCCAAGCTGGGGCCTTTGAAACAGTAAAGACAATTCTGACTTCAAACCAGAGTTGTACCCTTATCTACTTTGACCCTTCCAAACCAGCAACTTTCCAAATTGATGTCTCTGAAAATGGCTTAGCTGCACTCCTAAAGGAAAGCAAACCAATTTTAATATGCATCAAAATCACTCACATAAAGTGAGAGAAACTAAACACAACTTGAGAAAGAACTTTTGATATCCTGTTTGTGGGCAAAAAATTCCACCACTACATATATGGTTGCAATGTCACCATAGAGTGACACCAAACCTTCAGTGCTGATCTTCAAAAAATCCCCTCATTCTGTTTCTTTTTGGTTGCTACTCCAGCTATGTAACTATAACATAGGGATCATACATATCTCAGAAAACAAGACACCTGCTATAGCTGATGCTCTATCAAGAAAATTTTTGCCAAATCTCTACTTGGAGTAATCCAAAGGCATGAAGAACCATATATACAGCATAACAAAACTACTACCAGTCTTTAATCAAAAGACAAAAGTTATAAAAACACAACTACAGGCCTCCATCAAAGTTATACAAGATGGGTGGCCTAAAAAAGTGAAATTATGCCATCCCCAAGTCATAGAATACTGAAAGCAATGTGACGAACTGAAAGGATAGAAAATCCTGATTCTGAAAGCAATTCAGGTACCGATGTTAAAATGCCTATACATAGGGCATGTGGACACCAAAAGGACCTTGAAAAGTGCTTGCTCTATACTATTCTGACTTACATCTCTACTGACTTACATAACTTTGTATTAAAGTGCTTAGACTGCAAGGCCCGTAGAATTCCGACCCAAGAGAACCCCTATAACACCACCTAGTCTCTGACTACTCTTGGCAAGCAGTAGCTATTGATTTATTTTGAGTGGGATGGGAAAGACTTCCTAGTGGTTGTGGACAACTATAACTGGTACTGCAAAGTAGCATGATTAATCATCAAACACTTGAAGTCAACTTTCTGCCAATATGGTATACCAAATGACCCCCAAATTAGCTCCACTGAGATTGTCAAATTTTCAAAAGAATATGGCCCAATACATTCACACAGGATACCCCAATCTAATGGCCTGGCTGAATGGACAGTACAAACAGTCAAGGTAGTCTTCCAGAAGGCAAAGAGTGGTAAAAGTGACCTAACGTTGGACATACATGAGAACTGTAATACCCCAAACAGTGACTCTGGGTACTCCTACACAGTTCCTTTGGGGGTCACCAACTTTGATCAGTACTCCCTGTAATTTCTAGACAGCTAAAGCCCAAGTTTATAGACAATGAAGGTGTATAATTACTGATGCAGGCACAGAAGAGCTGCTTCTCTAAACTATTCAAGTTTGACAAATACTTTCACGGTGTTGTTCAGATAAGCTCTTTGCTTATCTAGTCATTGCTTATCTAGTCATTATAAATTTAAGCACAGTACTAAACTGTTGTTGAGATCTCATGATTTACAGTTGAGCTGGCTAAATGTAACCTCAAATTCTATGCTAACAGTTTCTTTTTTCACCCTTCTCACTTTGTGTAACTCTCATCCAGCTCCATGCTTTTCAGCCAAATTTAATCTGCAAAAATTTAAATGCAATGTTATCTACTGTCCTCCTGATTACTCTTTTATATTTTTCATTATTATTGATACTTCTGCTCCTAATTCTTCTACATCCTGTAACCCCTTGCATTTTATTGGCTTTACTGTCTTCTTTGGGGGTGGTTCTTATTAAAAAAAAAAAGAAGAAAAACACAAAGGTTTAATAAGCCATAAAAATTAAATCAATTAATCGGCTCTTCTTTACCTGCTATTTACCTTGGGCACCTTGATAAGATCCAAAGAATCAGCAATATTATTAGTCCTGATCTGGCATCTCAACTTCTGTGTTTCTACCATGAATGAGGAAAGATTATTAATGCATTGTTTGCTTTTCTTTATTTCTTATTTTATTGTACAGTGTTTTATGATACTAGATTATGATTTTAGAACTGTGTTAGCTTAGGTAAGTGACATTGTTACTTATGTGCAGTATGTGAATTCTGACTTACGTAAAAAATGAACTTAGATCATGATCCAGAAATGAAACTCTAATGTAAACTGGGTGCTCAGTGTATTTTACTTATTGAATATATTTGAAAATATAAATTTACTTAAACATCTCCAAGGAAAAAATTCTGGTTTCTCATCCTGTAAAGGTGCTATTAAAACTTTTCCAAGAAAACAAGTTATACACAATTAATATCATATGTTGTGCATTTGAAGAATTTCATCGTTTGGCCTGGATTAAAGAAGATTTTCATAACATGACCTGGCATTGTATGAGGAACATTTGAAAACATGGTTTAGTGACTTGAATTGTCATGATGCAAAATATCACGCTTTTGCAGTTGTTTCAAGAGAAAAACAATGCAATGAACCTGAGTACACATATCTTGAAAGTACCATCAACAGTCAATTAATCAAGTTGAATTAAAAATAAGGCAGATGCTGCAGACTTGATCTTCTGCACAACTTGATCCTTGATGTCAATGGCCATTAAGTTGTTGAGTGGCTCAGATGTGTATTTGCTACCCAACACAATTGATAGCCTTTAGTTAATGTAAACTTGTGCTTTAATAAGTTGACCAGTTGCACCTGCAGTTAAAAATGGTTTCTACCCATTAACTTCTACATAAACATGGCTTTTCTACTAGAAGAATATCAATCTATTTAGTGAGTAAAATTATATTTGATTAGATCAACTATTGTCATGTTACTGATCCTCCTTTGAACAGTACTGTTTGATGTTAGAACTGCTACAAATTTTTTCTCTAATCCATTTCCCAACACAATGTGGCTTCCCTCTGTCTTTTCTAGAAATATTTTCATGGTATCTGTTCTGATAACATTTTTTACTTGGTGCCTCAGCTGTAACACTGTAAGTATTCCTTATGCACACATATCAAATGAATATCGATGAACCCTGGATTCAAATAATTGAAAATACTTCCCAGAAAAATCAACTTTTTTTCTTTTCTTAGGAGGGGCTGAGAGAGAGAGAGAGAGAGAGAGAGAGAGAGAGATGCTGAGTTGGCTGATAGAGGGAGAGAGGCAAAACACATTGCATTGTTGTATGACATGTTGATAATAATTTGATGCTGTCCAGATGATCTGGCAAGAGGTGAAAACCCTGGTTCCTTTTTTCCTGTTGCTCTCCCCTTCGCACTCTTGAAAAAGGAAAAAGAGAAAGAATGACAAATGGTAAAATTAACTTTAGATTTTTGAAGCGGGTCACCCAAGAAGAATGCATTGTAATTAACGCTGACAAGTGAATGGGTAAGGTCAGCGAAGTGGAGCTGACATGGTGGAAATATATGGGCACTTGAGATGAAGCAGACCAAGAAGTTGACACTAGATTGAAACAATTTCAACAAAAACACAATAGATTTGAAAATCTAGGCAGAACAGAGGAGAGAATCACTCGGAACTTGTAGAGTGAAAGACATGGAAAAATCCTCTCTCTCTCTTTTCCTCTCCCACACGCTAGTGACATGAACATCACAGAAGAGAACGTAGAACAAAGAATGTCAGAGAGATGACAGATGAAGAATGCGTGAAGTGAAAGATGTGAGAAAAACTCCCATCTCTCTCTCTCTCTCTTCCACATGCTAATAACAACAACAGACATAGCTGCAGTTTTTGTGGACTTTGAAAAAGTTGGAATGTATTCTAGTTTTAGTTCTTATAGTTTTATTTTGTTTTTATTATTCTCTCTTTTGATGTACAGTGAATTACAATTTAATCATTAGTCCACATAGACGGGGCTAACAGCCATATCACGTTGAATACACCGGTTCTCGCTCAATCCCCGAAGTTAAGCAACATTGAGCCTGGTCAGTACTTAGATGGGTGACTGCTTGGGAATACCAGGTGCTGTAAGCGTTTAGTGATGGATGTGCATTGTAGTGCAGTGGATATCGGCTCGGAAAGAGAAATCGGTGAGTTGATTTCGAATTCTAGTTGAATACCTTGCATTCACTTAAAGCACTGGTACCCTTGGGAAAGGTATTAATCCGTCCCTTCCCTCCAGTTATGAGTTAAATAACAGGGTAGGACTTGGGGACCCTGCTCTTAAAAACAAATCCCAATGAATCTTGATACTCAAAAAGAAAAAAGTATTACTAGACACAAAACTTATATAAAAACAACAACAAATTGTTGAAAGAAAAAAAAAGGTATTACCAACAATAAATAAATTAAATTTAGTTGGCAATAAATGATCCGCTGAGGTTGATATGCCATAAAAACAAAACAACCAACCAACAACCACATAGACGTGCCTTCATTTCTGCCTTGTTATTTCTTTTTCTTGTTATTTCCCTTTATTTCTGGATGTGCACCTGACCACCTCTTGTTTTCAGTAGTTGAGAAAAAAACAACACATAGATTCTACCACCTCTTTTTCCTAGGTCTTTTACTTCTCTGAGATCAGAAATAACAAGGTGGGCAGAGAGAATGAAAGATCTTCGAGTGATCATTTGATATCTTTGATCACCTGGGGTGGAATGGAAGCGAACAGCTGCAGACTTAGGTGAGAGTAACTTACGGTCAGTTAGCGCATGCAGCATAATTTTGAGACGAGGGGGTTAGAGTGTCATACAGCCACATGAATTTAAGCATGCTACTGATTGGCATCTAGGTCTCACCCTTTTACTGTTAAAAGTTAAGATGTAACCGTCACTTCTACTCCAACAGTTACTTTTACTGCACTTCCAACTTTTAGAACTCTTTTCTGTTTATTTACTTATAGCTATAATCTTCAAAAATTTAAATCTAACTTCAGTTGCCATCTTCTATCTCCTTGAATCGCTTTCATCTTTTATTTTTTCTTTAACACCCACTGTACCTAGTCTTTTTTTAACTGTAACCCCACTGTGCACGTAGCAGTCCCACCTTGATTAAAAAAAAATGTCCCTGTTGAATCCAATTTTTGAGAGCAATCTCATGACATTCAAAAAAGGTTTTTAGTCCTAGTTGTATATTCTGCAAATCTTCTTTTAAATTTGTTAGTTTTATGGAATCATTTACTTCTTCGTCTTCTTTTATGTGCTGAGTCCCATCAGAATATAGGCAATCATGGTCCCCTATATTCTTCTGTTCTTTGTAGCTCTTAATATAGTTTGTCTTGTTATTTCTCTAAAAAACCAGTTCTGCCATCCATTTACTTAAGCCCATCTTATTATATTTGCTTTTTATTCCAAGACTTTGATTCAATACATTCTTTATTATAACTCTTAGTTTATTACTAGTTTTATTTCATCTAATTATTGTTGCTTTCTATCTCAAGACTCTGGCTTTATACACTCTTCATTATGAGTATTATTTTGTTACTATTTTTATTCAATCTTATTATATTTGCTATTATGCCAACACTGTGACTCAATACATTGTTCATTATTACTATTATTTTAATACTAGCTTTATTCCATTTTATTATTGTTGATTTTTATTTTAATAATATGGATTTATTCACTGCTCGAATGCTCAATAAAACATAATGAATTTAGAAATAAAGATGTCGTTTGCATTCACACTTTGCCACTGGTAAAATCAAACCCTGTACAATTTTTTACCTTGATTGTTGCCATCCTGTAAAAATATTTTACAAGTATGCTTGTTGTCTCATTCTTTTTTAAATATATAAATATTTGATTGACATGAACAAATACTCATTTTTGCCATATGAGAGCTCAATCAATAGCAATGGGAGGTAATCCTGTATAGATTGGCAGCTTTAATAACATTACACATTTTTCCATAAAATATTGTTATTCATGACATGATCAGAGAGAAGAGAGTTTTGAAGATTGTTTAATTATAAAATCGCCATTTTCAGCCTTTGATTGAAATAATAATTAGGCCGGTTGCTTTTAGCCAACTGGTGACAAACTGCAGACATAACAGGAAGACAATTACAATTGGAATATTTGTTGTGAATTCTCTCTTGGGAGGAATTCAAATAAAACTTTTACCATCTCTTTGCATTTTACTACATCCTCATTTTTTATAATGCCTATTTTATATCTAAGTGAACATTGACATTTAAAATTAAGGTGACAACAGTTTCTGTTATAAATCATTATACAAAATTCGACAAGTATAAAATCTTACCACTTTGATTTTATAAGTCTATGTCCAATGTATGTTGGCTTAGGAAAAAAATGTGGCAAGAGAGGGGGGAGGCAAGTTTTACATTTTGACATAATTTGAATGGCACTATCAAGAACCTTCTGAAAGGATGAAATGTATAGGTAAAGAATAATTTTCCTTTAGTGTTTTCAAAGAAATATATTTTTTATTTGTATATGAATTTTTACATAATATATATATATATATATATATATATATATATATATATTATGTAAACTGAAAGCTTAGAACCTGCAGAATAAAAAAAATTATCCAAATGTTGGACAATTTTTAACTTTATTTTCACCTGAAACTAAATCCAAAATATGATGTTTAGAACGGCTGTGTTGTCAAGTGCACTAATTCTGTGTGTAGTCACATTTGGGATATCAGCAGTGGACACATAGAAAACAATAGTGCTTGTCACTTAGGTGGTTGTAGTTATTGAGGTGATCAATAACTTGTTGATTATAGCTTCAAACAGTTTGATGATGACACTGAGAAAACTGATAGGTTTGTACTGTGACAGGGATGAGTGCTCAACTTGAAAACTGGGTACATTCTTAGCACTTTCCACAGACTTAGGAAGGAATTCACCATTAAATAGTTTTGCTAGGATTGTGGATAACTCTGTTAATATTCTGAATGGTAGGATTTTGACTCCTTAGGGTCAAGTGTTTTGATAAGTCTTGAGATTCCTGGGTTGTAATGAAAATGTTACTGTGAGATCATGCTGAGTAAGATGTTGGAAGTTCCAAAAGGGGTAGCCTTTGTCAGCTTTGAGTTAGAGACAAAGGGCTGTACCTTGTCTGGCAATGATGAGATGAACTTGGGGCCATTTATAATGGTAAGCACTGATATATATATATCTTAGAAGTAGTACAATCTAATGGGTTAACAGTCCACTGCTTTTTTTTTTTTCTCTCGCGCCAAAGAAATTTGGCAAATGAAGATTAACAACACGACAGTTGACTAAAGAAAATTGCAAAGTTACGAATACTTTGACAACAAGATCTCAAAGTCACAAAGCAATGCAGCAAAAGTTTTGGTCAGAAAAAAAGAAGGTGAGACTTCTAAATAAGTTAGGAACCTCTGAACATAGCAGAATGGTAAATTATATTTTACCTAAAAAGATTCGTGATTTAAAGTTTACCAAGGTGGTAAATATGTTAACGGAACTTTTCAGCAAGAAAACATCTCTGTTCCACAAGAGGCGGAAATGTTTGAATTTAATGGAGGAGGACGAACAAGATTACATAATATATGCAGCAAATGTAAACAAGCATTGCAAAGAATTTAAACTGGCCGATTTCAGCACAGACAATTTTAAGTGCTTGGTATTCGTTTAGGGCCTCGTGTCAGAAAAAGACGCAGAGATGAGAAAAATGGTACTGAAGAAATTAGAAGACGTCCCAAATATTTGTATAGGATTTGGCAGAGCATTGTACAAAACAGGTTAGTGTAAAAAAAGATGCAAAAAAGATTGAACAGTCTGGCGTTTCACACCTAAGGAAAGTACGGTACAAAGAAGAAAGTCAGTACAAAAAAAAAAAAATACTAAAATTGCGGATCATCAAACGAAAATACCAGGAAAAAATAATCAAAAACTTCCGAAACCGTGTTTTGCTTGCAATGAATTACACTGGTACAGAGAGTGCAATTTTAAGAACAAAAAATATTTAAACTGTGGAAGAATGGGACACAAAAGCTCGCACTGCAGAGCAAGAAATAAAGACGTAAAAATAAAAAAGTAAAGTCCAACCAAGTTGAAGACAGAATAACGAGAAAATTCGTTACAGTCGAGATAAACAACAAAAAGATAAAAATGCAACTCGATACTGGGTCGGATCTGTCTGTTATAAATACGTGGTAGAAGTTGGGGAATCCAACGTGAATAAAAACGAATAAAATCGCGAGGTCAGTGACGGGTGAAAAGATACAGTTCATCGGACAATTTGTCACAAACGTCACATTAAATAAAAAAATGCGAAAAATCAGAATATTTGTCATCGAAGATACCACAAATTTACTTGGTACAAATTGGATAACGGAACCCCAATTATGGGATCTACCAATTAGTTCTTTTTGTCATAAGGTAGAGAACTTAAACAACGAGGCAGAAAAACTCATAAGTAAACTAAAGGAAACATTTCCTACTGTTTTCTCGCCAGGTTTAGGAACATATACCAAGATGGAGGTGTAGCAGCCACAGATCTATTTCCTTTAGCGAATCAATGCCCCCGACGGGAGATTCGGTCACTCACTGACCAATCAACAGGCGGAGCGCATTGATTCCTCTCTAGAACTATTTTTCCTAGTCCTGTTTGTAGAACGGAGGAAAGTCAGAGAGCCATGAGCCAGCGGGAGTAACGGACGCCTCTCTCACATCGCTGCCACCGATTCCCCATGGAATGCTTCCGCGGAAGACGCTGCTGCTAGCTTCACCATGGACACTTACATACTAGCTGCTGCTATCTTCACCATGGACACTTACATACTACCAATCTTGTATGTTTACTATGTAATAAACCATTCTTTGTTGTTATTCTAAAAGCATTCATTTGTGTGCCTAAAAAATATAGTATTGGGGAAATTAAGCATTTCCCATAACTCCTATAGAGGCAAAATTCAAATTGAAAAAAATGCTCAGGCAGTATTTAAAAAGAAAAGAAATGTGCCGTTTGCCTCTACTGAATTGATAAATAGGGAATTAGATAGACTTGAGAAAACCGGTGTACTTGAAAAAGTTCAGTATAGCGAATGGGCGACATTGACAGTATACGTAAAAAAGAAGTCGAAAGAAATTCGTGTTTGTGCTAATTTCTCGACGAGATTAAACGCAGCACTTAAGGATTACAGTTATCCCCTACCAACAGCAGAAGAAATTTTTGCGAAGCTAAACGGAGGCAAAATATTTTCGAAACTAGACATCAGCGGCGCATACCTGCAAATACCGGTAAAGAAAGAAACTTCAAAGCTCTTATGTATAAACACGCATCGAGGTCTGTATAAGTTTAACAGACTACCTTTTGGTGTCAAGGTCTCGCCTGCCATTTTCCAGCAAGTAATGCATTTGATGTTGGGTGGTCTAGATTTTGTCGTCGTGTATCTAGACAACATCCTAATGAGAAGTACAAATATAACTGAACATATAAAACATGTAAACTCCTTAAGTTTGAATCCGAATTCAAGAATTCGGATTCAAACTTAAGGAAAACAAATGCGAGCTTTTTTTTATGGACAAAATAAAATATCTGTGGCAGCTCATCGCTAAAAATCGGAGAAGGCCAGACCCAGAGCGAGCAGCGGTTATAAAAGACATGCCGGCTCCGAAGAATATTACCACGCTACAAAGATTTTTGGGATTAGCCAATTATTATCAGGTATATATCCCTAATATGTATGATCTGCGGGTACCTTTAAATGAGTTACTAAAAAAGGGAAAACCCTGGAAGTGGACTGATGAATGCCAGAAAGCACTCGAAAAGATAAAAGAAGCATTAACCGCGGAACTCTTTCTAACCCATTACAATTCGGATTTAGAAATCATAGTAACGCAAGTGCTTATGGGAGTGGAGCATGCATATTACATAAAATGGCAGATGGTCAAGTTAAATCAGTTGCGCATGCTTCTAGGGCACTACTTCCAGCTGAAAAGAATTATTCTCAGATAAAGAAAGAGATTCTAGTTATTATATTCGCAGTAGCAAAATTTCACCGATTCATTCACGGTCGACATTTTCAGCTACAAACGGACCATAAGCCTCTAATATTGATTTTCCGATCGAAAAAGGGTTTGCCGACACATACAGCTAACCGACTACAGAAATGGGGTACAATACTACTAAATTATGATTTCAGTATGGAGTACATGCCATCAAACAAATTTGGCTATGCTGATGGGCTGTCCAGGTTAATTCCAAAAATGATTGAACCGTTTGAAGACAGTAATTGCCGCACTAAAGTCTGAAGAGGAACTAGGTTACACGTGGATTTTGCGGGTTCACTAAATAGATACTATTACATAATAGTAGTAGATAGTTTCTCAAAATGGCCGGAGAAGGTTTGGTGTTGCAGACGAAATAGTAACGGACAATATAAGTCAGTTTACGTCAAGACAGTTTAAGGATTTCTCCAATGAGTACACATTACTACAGCTCCCTATCACCCAAGGTCAAACGGGTTAGCAGAAAGTTTCGTCGACAGCCTTAAAAGAGCTTTAAAGAAAACTAGAGAAATACCCGCAGAAGAAGCCCTACAGAAATTCCTACAAGTATACAGGATTACTCCAAATAACAATCACCTGCCGAAGTGATGTTTGCACGTAGGGTTAGATCTGTATTCAACAAGTTATTGCCCAAAAAGTCAAATCCAGACAGAGAAAGATTTACTCACATAAAAAAATACAACCCAGGTGAAAAAATTATTTCAAAATCTACACACAGAGCAAGTCGTTCTGGGAAATTGGAATAATTGACAAGTGGATCGGCTACATGATGTACTGGGTAAAAGGAGAAAAAATTACGTGCAAGAGGCACATTAACCAAATCAGAAGACGATTTTCGGACGTGGTTGACAGCGGTCCCACGGAAGAAACACCGAAGGAGGTAATTTATGACGCATTCGAATTACCAACACCAGCAACAATTTTACAGGAAGTACTCTGATCCAAAAGAAAAAGGAATGAAACAGATCAATTACAAGTGGATCCAAAACGTAGGAAATATACGACGTTTTTGCAGAGAAAGTGAAGTTTTTTTTTTCTTCATTCATATTGCCTGTAAAAAAAAAAATAAAGTTTTACCTCTGCGGAGTAAAATTTAGGAGGGGGTGTTATGGGAAAACACACCTATTTCTCAGATAATGGACTCTCCCTCCTACATTAATAAGAGTTAACAGGAAGTTAACGAGAGAAGCTCTTGAGAAGTTCATAGGAGTTCTATTGGAGTTCAATAGAACTACTAGGCAGTTGATATTAGTCGGCAGTTAGCCAAATACTAAGGACTCAGCATTCAGTGGAAGATTACCAAGTTCCTAATATTTTGGGTGCGTTAAGTTGATTAGCAACCGACATAGTCCGATTATAAACTTCAGTGCAAAAACTACTCCACAACAGAAAGAGAAAATGGTAAGAAGTGAAGATTATGAGGATATGAAGAATAGATAATGATTGACTCTTGACTTGAAGATGCTAAAATTGTAGTGTTGAGGCTTCCTATTAAAATGGTTATGATTAATAAGATGTGTGATATAAATGAAAGAAAACGTGTTAAAAAACTTAAAAATTTTAACATTGTTGTGCAGATGGTTACTATTCAAATGGGAATGAGCAATAGAATGTGAAATATGAATGAAAAAAAGTGAAGATTATAAGGATATGGAGGATAGTTAATGATTTGCTCTTGATTTTAAGATGTTAAGTTTGTAGTTTAAAGGGTTACTATCAAAATAGTTATGATTAATAGAATGTGTGAGATCAATGAAAGAGAAGGTGGTAAGAAGTGAAGATTATGAGGATATGGAGGATAAATAACGATTGACCTTTTTTTTAAGGTGTTAACATTGTAATGTAGAGGGTTACTACTGAAATTGTTATGATTAATAGTATGTGACATCAGTGAAAGGAAAGGTGGTAAGAATTGAAGATTATGAGGCTATGAAGAATAGATAATGTTTGACTTTTGACATGAAGATGTTAAGATTGTAGTGTAAAGGGTTACTATTAAAATGGCTATGATTAATAGGATGTGTGATATGAATGAAAGAGATGGTGATAAGAAGTGAAGATTATGAGCATATGGAGGATAGATAACAATTGACCCTTGACATGAAGATGTTAAGATTGTAGTGTAAAGGGTTACTATAAAAATGGCTATGATTAATTGCATGTTTGAAATGAATGAAATAGAAGGTGTTAAGTGTAGTTTATGAAACTATGGAGGATAGATAGTGATTGACGTTTGACCTGAAGATGTTAAGATCGTAGTGTAAAGAGTTACTATTAAAATGATTATGATTAATAGGATGAGTGATATGAATGAAAGCAAAGGTGGTAAGAAGTAAAGATTATGAGAATATGGAGGCTAGATAATGATTTACTCTTGACTTCAAGATGTTAAGATTATAGTTTAAATGGTTGCTATTAAAATGGTTATGATTAATAGGATGTGCAATACGAATTCAAGAGAAGGTTGTAAGAAGTGAAGTTTATGAATATATGGAGGATAGATTATAAGTGACCTTAACTTGAAGATGTTAAGATTTTAGTGTAAAGGGTTATTATTTTAATGGTTTTGATCAATAGGATGTGTGACATTAATGAAAGAGAAGGCCGTGATAAGTGAAGATTATTTTATATGGTGGATAGATAATGATTGGCTCTTGATTTTAAGGTCTGAACCTTGTAATGTAAAGGGTTACTATTGAAATCATTATGATTAATAGGATGTGTGACATCGATGAAAGAGAAGGTAGCAAGAAGTGAAGATTATGAGTCTATGGAGAATAGATAATAATTGATCTTTGATATGAAGATGTTAAAATTGTAGGGTAAATGTTTACTATTAAAATGGTTTTGATTAATAGGATGTGGAACATGAATGAAGAGAAGGTGGTAAGAAGTGAAGATTATGAATATATGGAGGATAGACAACAATTGACCTTTGACATAAAGATGTTAAGATTGTAGTGTAAATGGTTACTATTAAAATGTTTATGATTAATAGGATGTGTGAATGAAAGAGAAGGTCATAAGAAGTGAAGTTATGAGGATATGGAGGTTAGATAATGATTTACTCTTGATTTTAAAATGTCAAGATTGTAGTTTAAAGGGTTACTATAAAAATGATTATGATTAGTAGAATGTGTGATATTAATGAAGAGAAGGTGGTAAGAAGTGAAGTTAGTAAAGATATGGAGGACAGATTACAATTGATCTTTGACTTGAAGATGTTAAAATTGTAGTGTAAATGTTTACTATTAAAATGGTTTTGATCAGTAGGATGTGTGACATCAATGAAAGTGAAGATTATGAACATATGGAGGATAGATAATGACTGACTGTTGACTTGAAAATGTTAAAATTGTAGTGCAAAAGTTTACCATTAAAATGGTTATGATTAATAGGATGTTTGAAATAAATGAAAGACAAGGTGGTAAGAAATGAAGATTATGAAGATATGGAGGATAGATAATGATTGACCTTTGACTTGAAGATGTTAAGATTGTAGAGTAGAGGGTTACTATCCAAATTGTTAATATTAATAGGGTGTGTGATATGAGAATTGAGAATTTGGTACTATATGAAGATCATGAGGATAAGGAGAATAGATATCAGTTAACCTTTCACCTTTAGATTGTTGGGTAGATTTTCGTCATTCATCTAGGTACTGACCAGACTCAGCATTGCTTAACTTCAGTGATCATATTAGAAGCAGTGTTTGTAATCCTTATACAGTGGCTGTAATCCTTAGCGATTCTTGAAAAAAAAAAGCCAAAGAAAAATCTGCAATGTTCATGGTCTTAATCTGTCATCTCATCTGAAGAAAATGTCTGAGCTCCAGGACCATGGATTAGTTTTAAAGCTTTCATTACACCTGAGCAATGCCGGGCTATACTGCTAGTAAAATATATTCTTAGTCATTCTACTATAAAATGTATTGCTAGTCATTTTGCTATAAAATGTTTTCTTGGAAACTCTACTATAAATTATTCCTGATAATTCTACTATAAAATGTATTCTTAATAATTCTAATATAAAATGTATTACTAGTTATTTTGCTAGAAAAAGTATTTTTGGTAATTTTACTATTGTTGGTAATTTTGCTATAAAATGTATTCTTGGTAACTCTGCTATAATGTGTATTAATCGTCTTTTTTATATAAAATGTATTCTTAAGAATTTTACTATTAAATGTATTTCTTTTTTTTTTGCTGTAAAATGTATTCTTGGTTTCTTTGTCTTTAACAAGTTTAGTAATGTCTTGTTTGTAAAATTCAATTAGGTTAATACTTTTCTAGTGCTTCTTTTTTTGGTGGAATTTCACTACTCTTCATAGCTGGAACATTATTTAGTCCTACCATCCCACATCACAGACTGTCTGGAAATAACAGTAATTGGGAGGTTATTCAATGCTCCTTAAAAACTAATCTCAGAGGCCTCACTGCCCAATGTTATTCATCATACCCTAGACTGTTTCATCTTAATTACAATTGTTTCTATTGAATAGCCAGCAGGGGATCCATTTTGAGGCATAATTTTCTTTGCCTGAAGGGGAAATGGAAGTAAAATAATAAATAATGGGTTTTTGAAGATCACATGGCAACAAAACTGGATATATACTATATCTGGGTACTGGTTTATATTAACTGTAAGATTTGGTATCAAAGAGTGTACTTGTCTTCCCTTCGCAGGCAATAGACTTATCTGTTGCATTATTCTTCTGTTGTTAATTTGTATTGCCAGCCACCACAGTGCAGCACTGAGATTCGAAGGTGAATTGGCATCATGGTAAAAGAAGCATTCCAGAAGCTGAGTAGAGTATTCAAAGACAGAAAAATTTTGCTAGAAACAAAGAAGAGAGTACTAGATTGCTATTTGATATCTGTTCTTCAATATGGCAATGAATGCTGGACAATCTCATCAAAGATGAAGGAAAAACTTGAAGCAACTGAAACGTGGTTCTACAGAAGGATGCTGTGGATATAATGGACTGAGCATTTGAGCCCTAATGAAGGTTCGGAAAGGATGAAAATGAAAAGAAACTTAATACTGAAAATCAGGAAAAGACAGCTAAAGTTCCTGGGACATGTAATGAGGAAGGAGGGCTCGGAGAATCTGATACTCGCAGGTCAGATAAAGGGAAAGGAAGGCAGGGGAAAGCAGTGTGTAGCATATTTGATAGGCCTGAGCAAGTGGATGGCAGAGCAGGGTTTGGGTGGGGTAACAGGAGAAAGCGTGCTAAGAGCCACTAGGGATAGAGAGATGTGAAAGGCCATGATTGCCTATGTACTGAATGTACATGGCATATAGAAGAAGATGGATGAGGAGTTTGTAGGAGGAAAAGCTGAGCTGTTAGACCAAGATAGCAGATGTTGTCCCAGGAATCACCTACATACCTACTCAGATGAACAGCTGAAGCCCTGAATAAAACATCTAGTTATTACTGTGAAACATGTTTTACATTCTTATTTCTCAATGTGGCATTTGTCTTTCATCTTCCTATTTTGTGAGCATGCAGTGGGCCCTTTCTCAGCTTTATAGTGGATACTGAAGTAGAAACAGATATGTCTTTTACAACATCCCACCAAAATAGTTCTTCCCTTCTGTTTATATACATCACAAAAACTAGGCACCATCAACTCTGCTGTCTCTTTTGTATTTTCTCTTGAAGAATTTTTCTTTAATTTTTTCTTGATAATTACCTCAATTATTTCACTTTCCATCTTGAATCTGACGGCCATTTTACAACATGCCCGGTTCTTCATTTTTATCAAATTGTCATTTATTTGTCAAAATCCTTGGTAATTTTTATTAATTTCTTCATGTTCTTCAAGATGCTTCCACAATGACTACTCTTTTGTTACCATTGTTTTGTCTGTGACAAATGGAAAATTCAATTTATAATTCATTTACTGAAATTGGAAATGTCGATTTGAAATTGGAATTTTTCTGTGTTGTTCATTCAGTTGAACCAGAAAACAAATACAGTTTTTGTTCATTTTGATTCTTTTCTTTTTTTGTGTAGAATGTTATTTCCAGAAAAAAATGGCACATGACTAAAATAGAAATAAAAACGGAAATGTTTTCCCTCCAAGAATTTTCTTTTTTCATATTGACTTAGAACACACTTGTACTTGTAGTCTTTTTAGCCCAACAGAATTCTTAGAGCCATTTTTTATTTTATTTTTTGTTCTGATTATTAACAACTTCCACCTTTTATTTTAGATGGGTATAATAATAATTAAAAGAGAATTAGGATTTCTACTCTACTGTATCCCCTCATGATGTAAGCAATCATGACTCTCCACAACTTCCCATCATTTGTAACCTTTTGCTTTTTTACTATCTTTCTTATTCACTATCTGCTATCCGTATACACAAGCTCACTACGTTGATTGATCATGGCTCTCCACTATTTCCTATACTTTGTAGACCTTAGCAATGTTTTCTTTTTACTATCTTACCTATTCTCTGTTCTGGTATTCATTTATTCAGCTGTCCTTTTCTAATTGTATGTATAATTCTCCATTTGTTTCTATTTTTTTAATTACCTTGTGCTCTTTACATGGTCAGCATCCTTCTGTAGAACCATATTTTTGTTCTCTCAAGTCTTCTATTCATCTGTGCAAAAATTGTCTTACATTCACTGTTATACAGGAGAATTGATATTATGTAGGAACTGAGCACTCTTTTCTCTGTTTCTAATGAAATTTTCCTGTTTTTTAATAATTTTCTTAGCTTCTGGAAGGCATTTTTTTGCTTATTAACATTTGACATATATTAATTTGGTACACTCATGAAAAGTGGTGGTAGGGACACTCACAGGAAAAAAGTTATATTTAATATATTTGGGATTAACCAATCTTATCTGCTAGGAGGCTCACTAAGTAGCATTCTATCTACTAATATAAAAGGAAGGGGCATAATCCTTTTCTCTTTTTACTTTGGAATTTAGTACTGAAAATATTGGACTCTCACCTCTCCTAGGAGGCATCTTAGTTCTTGGCCAAGCTGACTACTTAATTTGACACAACCATGTGCCACATCACACATGCTACCACTAATCATATTTTTTTTTTAATCATATCACCCCGAGAAAGGCAGTAATGCCACTGATGTGCAGGGGGCTACATAGGAGTGAAAAGATTGGAAAAGAGAAAGCCGGAAACTGCATCCTAAACAGGAAACAAGGGATGAGCCTCTTCACCTGTTCAATAGACGAGGGTGGAGTGTGTACTGGGCGATAGTTTAGTCTATCTACTTCAATCAAAAAAAAAGTGAGAAGATTGGAAAAGAGAAAACCAGAAACCACATCCTAAACAGGAAACAATGGATGAGCCTCTTCACCTGTTCAATAGACGTGGGTGGAGTGTGAACTGGGTGATAGTCTAGTCTATCTACTCCAATTGAAAAAAAAAAGTGAGAAGATTGGAAAAGAGAAAACCGGAAACTGTATCCTAAACAGGAAACAAGGGATGAGCCTCTTCACCTGTTCAATAGACGAGGGTGGAGTGTGAACCGGGCGATAGTTTAGTCTATCTACTCCAATAAACCCTGTTTCTTATAAGACTCTGTGAATTTTGAAGGAAGCAATTGTGAAAAAAAGTTTCTTTATTTATATTTCATAGCCTTCCCCACTATCTCCAATTTTAATCACTGAATAATATATTTGAGCATGAAAACTTAACCATGACAAATTTTGTTAGTATGATTACTTAATAAAGCAAAAATACCCAGAATGTACTAAGAAAAGCAGAGTATATAGTAGCATTATTGTTAAAGTGTCTACCATAAATGGTGCTGATTTGTGATCGGTAATTACAAAAATAAGGAGCGAAGGATAGAAGGATGGAATAAATAAAGAAAAAAAATTAAAGAAAGAAGGAATGAATGACAGAAGAAAAGAAGTAAAGAAGGAAAGAAGAAAGGAATTAATAAAGGAAGAAACAAAAAAAATGACAGTAGGAATGAATGAAGGGAGAATTGAAGAAAAAAGAGAGGAAGAAATGAAAGAAGAAATGAAGGAAAAAAAGAAAGAATGAAGGTAGAAATGAAAGCATGAATGAAAGAAGGAATAAATGAAGGAAAAATGAAGGAAAGAATGAAGAGCTGGATGAAAGAAAAAATGAATGAAGGAAAGAAGGAAAGAATGAATGAAGGAAGAAATAAAGAAAAAATGAAGTAAGGAAGGAATGAAAGAACAAATGAAGGAAAGAAAGAAAGAAGGAAGCAATAAATGAAGGAAGAAATGAATGAAGGAAGAAATAAAAAAGAAAGAAGGAAAAAATGAAGGGAAAGAAGGAAGGAAAAAAGGAAAGAATGAAGGAAGAAATGAAAGAAGGAATAAATGAATGAAAGAAGGAAGGAGTGAAGGAAGAAATGAAAAAGAAGGAAGGAATGAATGAAGGAAGAAATAAAGGAAAGAAGGAAGAAAGGTGTTACTTAAGCAGGTGTTGCTATAGCAGAAATTTAATTTCCTGTCAATAACACAGTATCCCAACTGTATAAAATAGCTTCTCTCAATGCGTTAATTTTATTTTGAAATACTGGACCAGTTTTGCTTTCAAGGGGTCAGAATTGGATATAACTGGAGAGCTGATGCTCACCTCACACTCAAAACTGATAAATCCTTTGACTTACAGGAAGCAATGTGGTTTTTAGATATTTTATAGGAAGAAAATATGTCTTATAAGCAACCAAATACAGTAAATGTTTTTCTCTCTTTTTTTGAGCTATATGTATGTATGCAAATATCATTTTCTTTTTCTCACTTCTCTGAACAATATTGTTCTTTATGAAAATGCATGTATAAAAATCTTTTACATTGAATTCATTTTTTTTGAAAGACAACAAGCTCATCAATGACAAAATGATAGTCCAGTCATAATCTTTCTGCATTTAGGAAAGAAAGAAGTCCATTGTTGATTATAGCGTCGGAAATGATTTCTGCATTTTCCTTTTAATGATGTCCCTTCAGGATCTAAGTGATCATGACTCTTAACAAATTCCCTTTTCTTTATTATTTGGGTATTGTCATATATTTGTGGAAAAAATTGTGTAGTGGTTTCCCATTGTCTTCGTCAAGGTTTGGAATTTACAGTAGCCTTTCCTAATTTTCTTTTTAATGCCAAGTCCCTTCAGGATTTATGTGGTCATAGCTCTCCACAGATTCCCTTTTCTTTATTATCTCTGAATTGCCATGTATTCTTGGGAAAGATAGTGAAGTGGTTTCTTGTTGATTCTCTACAGTTTGCAATTTAGAATTTTTCTCTTCTTAAAATGTTTGCCATTGAAAGGCTGAAGAGCCCAGTCAACTAAATCTTCCTGTATCATATTCATTTCATGTTATATAAAAACTGCCTTCATATGAAGAAAAATGCATAAAAAAAAAATTTTGACAATAACCACAATCATTTCTGAATGATAACAAATTTAGGATTTACACATTTCTTTTTCTTTGTAAATGAATTGAAGACTTTACAAAGTTCTCACCCTCCAATCTTCCTAAAGTAGCATTATTCATGGAACAAGAACAATCTACCCCAGTGATTAAAATAAAGGGTTCAGTTTGAAATTCAATCACATGAAGTAAGTCAGGGTGTTCAGTATGTGTAAGTATAAGTCTAATTTATTGAGTTAAAAAGGTAGACATATGTCCAGTTTATATGAATTAAAAAGGTAGACATATGTCCAGATTATATGAGTCAGAAAGGTGGACATATGTCTGGTTTATATGATTGAAAAAGGTAGACATATGTCCAGATTATATGAGTCAGAAAGGTGGACATATGTCTGGTTTATATGATTAAAAAAGGTAGACATATGTCCAGATTATATGAGTCAGAAAGATGGATATATGTTTGGTTTATATGAGTCAAAAAGGTAGACATATGTCTAGATTATATGAGTCAGAAAGATGGACATATATCTGGTTTATATGAGTCAAAAAGGTAGACATATGTCTAGATTATATGAGTCAGAAAGATGGACACATGTCTGGTTTATACTTGAATAAAAAAAAATACACAAAAATCTGATTTATACTTAAGTTTGCAAACATATAATTGGAAAATGTCCTCTTTCTTTTGGGGGAAGTCAACTCACTGCAGAGGATGCAATTGTCCTCATGCAATTCTCACTAACAAGGCTATGATTGGGGCTCTATGTCAGATGTATGATATTTTTCACTGGTTATTTATCATTATCATGGATTGATTCTAAAGTCACACAAAAGGAAAACATTTGAAAAAAAAATAAGCACCGTGAAATGAATATTTAATAAATATTAGCATGAACATATCTGAACAAAATATATTTAATGTATGTGAATGTTATTTCCCTTAGGCTTTTCTATGCAAAACTTTGATATCTGCATTTTATTTTTATTGCCTTTAATTTATTAGGTCATTCGGAAAAAAATGTTTGATTTTAGAATCAGCTTTTATTCCTGAATGAGTGTTTCTTTGTTTTTTATTTAAGAAAAACAACTAATACAATTGTTAGTTTGCTTGAAAAATAATATTCAATTTTAGAATCAACTTTTATTCCTGAATTAATGTATTTGTCTATACTTCTGATATTAGGTAGTATTTACACTATTTACATTGTTCAGACAATTGTCCTCATCTTTATTGCTATTGTTACAATGTTTCAGTCATTGTACACTCTGGCCTACTTCAGGTGATAAAAATTTAGAACCGAACCTTTTATTACGATCACTGGGGTATATCATTCTCATTCCATGTGCAAAGCCACTTCTGGTAGCCATGTGATAAAAAGTGGTTATTGAGACATTAGGTTTATAAGTCCCAAAAATTCATAGGATAATGTCCTCAAGGACACATGATCCAGTGGATATAGACATTGGTTAATTCCAGTGATTTGACCCAAAGAGTTGTGAGTTCAATACCAGGCTACAGCAGTAGTGAACAAATAACTTAGAGAGTTAAATTAAAGAGAGATAACTACACAGTTACCAGAAGTGGCTTTGAACAAGGAATGAGAATAATATACCCTAGTAATCGTAATAAAGGATTCAATTCAAAATTCCTTGCACCTGAAGGAGGTCGGAGCATACAACGGCCAAAATGTTTTAATAATAGCAATAAAGATGAGGACAGTAGTCTGAACAATGTAAATAATCTGAATTAATGTATTTAAGCAGTGTTGAAATCAGTTAAAATAGGAAAACTAAACATTTATAAATATCTTCCATTGAATTAAAAGGTTATTAATGCCTTGTCAATGCCTTGTCAATATTTTTAAATCAACTGTTATTCCTGAAGTAATGTATTAAGGAAGTGTTGAAATCAGTTAAGATTGGATCCCTGAACATCTTTACATTTCTGCCATCAAGTTGAAAGGTTATTTATGTTGTTACAATAAAAACAAAAAACAAAAAACAAAGCTTGAAGTATTTAGCTTTCAGGAGTTTCATCTGTAGACTCTGAGGATTGTAGTACAATTTGTTACCTTTATATTGACACAATGCAAGTAAAAAAATTTAAAAGGTGCTCATGTGTGTGTGTGTTTATGATAAACAAAGAAGAACCATACAAAAAATTGTGCTTCTGCTATGGACCATTGATTGAGCAGGACCAACAAAGCAGAGATGCATAAAGAGATAAGAGAACTAACAGGACAAAAAACCTGCTCCTCAACAGAATGCATAAAATCCAAGGATG
Organism: Ascarosepion bandense; assembly: GCA_037127315.1. Lineage (NCBI taxonomy): Eukaryota > Metazoa > Mollusca > Cephalopoda > Sepiida > Sepiidae > Ascarosepion > Ascarosepion bandense. The sequence goes on from JBBBDQ010001972.1 coordinate 206,051, forward strand.
GAACAATCATATTAGAGAAAGAGGAAATACTCCAGCGATGGGAAGAATATATAAAGGATCTTTTTTGTGACAAGCGAGAACAACCGAGAATACACAAGGAGATGGATGGACTGGAAATACTAAAATCCGAAGTGGAAGCTGCAATGGCCAAAATGAACAGAAACGAAAATGAGCACCTGGTCCAGACAGCATAGTGATAGAGCTGCTGATAGCCTTAGAAGAATATGGCATAGAAAAAATTACCAATATAATAAACGAAATTTATAGCAGCTGAATAATACCAGACGACCTATGCAAGTCTATATTTATAGCACTGCCGAAGAAACCAGGCGCAAACGAGTGTGAACTACACAGAACTATCAGCTTAATGAGCCACATTAACAAACTGATGGTCAGAATCCTGATGAATAGAGTGAAAAGCAAAATCAGACCAGAGATAGGGCAGGAACAGTGTGGGTTTGTCAAAGACACAGGAACAAGGAACGCCATATTCATGATTAGGATGCTCTCCGAAAGGGCAATACAAATGAAGAAAGATTTGTACCTATGTTTCATTGACTATGCAAAGGCATTCGACAAGATACGACACAAAGAACTGATGGAGATGCTCGGCAGCCTCTACATTTTTGACAAAGACATAAGAGTAATCAAGAATCTCTACTGGCAGCAAACAGCCTGCATACGGACAGGCAACGATCTCAGTAGATTTACAAAGATAGAAAGAGGCGTAAAACAAGGATGTGTCTTTTCACCAGATTTGTTCAACCAGTGCAGCGAGAATATCTTGAGGACCCTAGATGATATGCCAGGATTTGTTGTTGGAGGACACAACTTGAACAACATAAGGTACGCAGACGATACAGTGCTGATCGCGGACACGGAAAGTAAACTACAAGACCTCATACAGAAGGTTGTGGTGGAGAGTGACAAAAAAGGACTACAAATAAACTTTAAGAAAACTAAGTGCATGGTCATCAGCAAAAGGCACAACCCAAAATGCCAAATAAATGTGGGAGATACCAGAATCAAGCAAGTACAAAATTTAAATACCTAGGAAGTGTCCTAACTGAAGATGGAAAGTGTGACACGGAGATCCGAAGGCGAATTGGCATGGCAAAGGACGTGTTCCAGAAGCTGAGCAAAATACTAACACACAGGAAAATCTCACTGGAAACAAAGAAAAGAGTGCTGGACTGCTACGTGATGTCAGTTCTTCAATACGGCAGTGAATGCTGGACAATATCATCGTAAATGAGGACAAAACTGGAAGCAGCGGAAATGTGGTTCTACAGAAGGATGCTGCGGATATCATGGACTGAGCATGCAAGCAACGATGAGGTGTTGGAAAAAATGGCAACAAAGAGGAAATTGATACTGAGCATCAGGAAGAGACAACTGAAGTTCCTGGGACACACAATGAGGAAGGAGAGCCTGGAGAACCTGATACTGACTGGCCAGATAGAATGAAAGAGAGACAGAGGAAGACAGTGGATAACATATTTGCAGGGCCTAATCAGATGGTTGACGGAAAGGGGGTTGACAGGAGTAACAGGAACAAACATACTAGGAGCCACAAGGGATAGGGTGACGTGGAGAACCATGATCGCCTACGTCCTGAAAGGATAGGGCACATAGAAGAAGAAGTGAAACAAATTCTCAATGGTATGTCCGTTCTCTTTTCTGGTCCTAAAATAAGTTAGGATAAAAAAGGTTAAAATGTTCATGTTCAAGTCTACCTTGAACTGAATTGGAATGACCAAATTACTTTCTTCATGAGTGGAACTGTAAAATGGTGTCATTGGAAAGTAGAAAACGAGAGTCAGTCATCAGTGGATCAGGGAAACTAATATGACCCCATGAACTGCTACATCTTGGAGCAAGGAGGAGAAAAAAAATGAGGAAAGAAAGTATTTGCCTTTGTATAGACTTAACCAGCAGCATCATCTAATAGCATTTAATGAAACCAAGTGGAGTAATCATTTCCATTTCCTTTAGTACTAGCATCGTGGGAAAATGTATTTTTTTTTTTATTATTCATTATTATTACCTCCACCTTAAGGCAGAGGTATTGGTTTCAGTTTCATTTGTTTGTTTGTTTTGTTTTCTGTCTGTGGCCAAGATATCACAAGAACTGCTAGATGAATTTGGATGAACTTTGGCCTCATGACTGGCATGAACTGATTAGATTTTGGGTTTGATCCTGTATGGAATAAAGTTTCTGGGTTATTTTTCCTTTTTTTACTAATTTCTTTTGTACATTTCACATGCCAAATACTGAATAACCTCCTCTGTACAGCTGTATGTCATTAGACTTTTTGCACAAAAATATTCTTTATAATATAAATTTAATGTTTATTATCCAAAAGCAAAAAACAAAACAAAAAAACAGTCAAGTTCATTGCAGTCATTCTGATTTGAATAATCATCACTTGCTAATCACTAAGATGATGTTGGTATTGCCATGCCAAAAGTTTGTGATCTTTGACTGCTGTTGTTTTATTTGTTGAATTTAGTTCATTTTCTTACACAAACCCAAATGTAGAGGATGTTGCTGATTAATTTCAGTTTTAGATTTTAAACATTACTAAAGATTTTGTCAGATGTGTGAACTTTCTCACCTCTATAATATAGTTCCCTGTAAATTTTCAATAAATATTTTCATGGCAATTGTTCTGATTGGCACATTAGTTTGGTACAGGAGAGTAATGGATTGCGACTGGGGTGCAGGATTAGAGAGCTGAGTTCGAATTCCAGTCGAGTTCATTATATTCACTTATGTGCTAATAACCTTGGGAAAGGTATGAATCCAAATTTTCTGCCTCTAAATAGTAGGAAAAACTGGGTCCTGTAGCCTTGAGTGGCAACCAGTCTAAGAAAAGGAAAATATGAATTCAAGGTTGTATGTAGCCCTGGCAAAGCATATACTATGCAGCTAAGGAAAGGATTGCTTGCATTTGCTCGATGATACAGACTACAGTCTACTCCTAATTAGATTGGCAGCAATGTCTAATTTTTTTACTGTTGAAATTGTTAAATGTAAGCGTAAGTCCTATGCTAATAGTTTCTTCTCTCACACTTCTCCTGACCTGTGGAACTCTCTTCTTGCTTTCCTTCAAAAACAATCTTCAAAAATCCAAATCTAATGCTAATCATCATCATCCTTAAATCCTGTTCCTTTTAATATCCTTTCTATTCAGCTTCTGTCACTCTCATTAACCTCTTGTGTCTTAGTGGCTTTACCACTTTGCTTTGGTTGAAATGATTAAAGCACACACACACACACACACACACACACACACACACACACACACACACACACACACACACATTTATAAAAATGGATATGTCTGTTTGTCTGTCTGTCTGTGTGTTTGTGTTTCCATTCTAATGAACCCTACCCCTACTACCATTGGTCTGATTTCAACCAAAATTAGATCACTTGTTGATCATAATATGAATCTTTGATGCATGCAAAAATTTTTTTTAATCAATTTAGGGAACGACAAAAATCACCGAAATGCTCAGAATTTACGAACTCTTCTCATCCAAGACACCTTTTGTGAATTCAATCAAGATCAGGTAACTTGTAGATCAAGGCTTGAGTCTTTGATGTACACAAAATGTTTTTGAATCAATGTACACTGTACAGGGTTTGTCAAAAATCAACTACAAACATAATTTTGGGTGGTCTTTTGCGTACTTAATGCATATCACCAAAATGTTTCACTCAAACTCAACCAAGTCTGATGTTGATATGCAAACATAAATTTCAGTAGATACAAAGGGTGCAGCAAAAATTAATGGAAAATGTTGCTTTTCGCGATTGTTTATTTATTTGAAACACTTAGTTGTATTCCAACAAAAATCGGGTCTTTTTTGTAACTTCTACTTTATCATATGCCAAAACATTTTCACGTGCCAACCCCTCTGAAGTTGCAGGGGCAATGTATCCACTTCTTCTGTGTCACAACATCATCACATAACAGGCTCCTGTAACACCCATCCCTGTTCTTCCAATTGTACATATATAATTTCCATTTATTGGCAACATTTACCAAGCATGAATCCCGTTTTACAAATGCAACAAAAAACAATACTTTGCATTTAATAGTAACGGACCTCACACTGGAGATTTTTTTTTTTACTAAACACTTGACCTTATTTCAATATAACTACTAAAAACCCCGAGCAACACCGGGTTGTACACATGAAATAAATAGAAGAAAAGTATAATCAGAATAAATAGAAAAAAAAAATTGTAATAAGAGTACATAGAAAAGGAAGTGTAAAAAGAATGAAAAAAAAAAAAGAACATTCAGGAAGAAATAAATAAAAAAGAAAAAAGTAATCAGAATAAAAATGAAAAAGAAAGTCTGATACGAAATTAATAAGAAAATCTGTTTAATAAGAATAAATAGAAAATAATCTGTAATGAGAATGAATGAAAAAGAACGTGTCATCAGAAATAATAAGAAAAGACAGTGTAAGGAGAATAAATAGAAAAATGTGTAATATGAATGAATAGAAAGGAAAGGGCAATAAGAAGAAATAGAAAAGAAAATATAATGAGAATTAGTGGAAAAGAAAGTGTATAGTGGGAACGTGTTTTTTTGAAGGGTAGTCGTATATTGTTGCAGATTAATGAAATTTGGCCTCATTGTAGATAGCCCACTATAAGTCATAAAAAGATTATAAATCAAGAAACCAAATTGAGTTGAGAAACAGCATTTTATATATGCACATATCAATTAAGGTTTTACAATTCAAGTAATCCTTTAAATATGGGTCCAACGGAGATTAAAATGTTCATGGCAATAAAATGCTGAAAAGAGAATTAATGCTTAGGTATGTGGGAGCGTTGTAAGTAAGGAATGTCTTTGATGTATCTGCTCCTTTGGTCAGTAAGTAGTTTTGAGACAGCGAAGAAGGAAAAGATAGGTAAGGGAGGTGAGCATAGTAAGCTGCTTGACTTGGTCAAGGGAGGTACTAATTACTCTCGTCTCTCTCAAGTCAGTCTGTGTGTGTCTGTCTGGGTCTGTCTGCCTGTCTGGCAATGCTTTCTGTATCGGCTTTTTATATCTTCTTTTTGGATCGCAGCAGATCATTTGGGAATTCACACTTGTATTTGATTCTGGGCTTCCCATTGGCCGATAAATAAAATTCGCATAGTCTTGCAAACTGGAATTTAATATTTAATTAATTTTTAGTTTTCAACTGGAATATCTGCGCAAAGCTGGATGCGCACCGACGAGTTTTGGTCATTTGCTTTTTGGTCGTGAGAGTGCAAACATCCAGTCCATCGCTTTGTTCGGTCGGTATCAACACAAGTGTAATAAAGAATAAGCAGAAAAGTGTAAAAATAGATAAGAAATTGTAATAAAAAATAAATAGAAAAGAAAGTGTAATAAAATTAAATTGAAAAGTAAGTGTAATGAGAATAAATACAAAAGAATGTGTACTGTAATATCTATAAATAGAAAACAATATGTAAATCGATTTAAATAGAAAAGAAAAGGTAATAAGAATAAATTGCAATAAGAAATAAATAGAAAAGACAGTGTAAAAAAAATAAGTAGAAAGAAAGTGTAATAACAATAAAAGGGAAATAAAGTGTAATCTATCTATAAAAGTGGATATGTCTGTCTGTGTCTCCATTCAAACGAAGCCTACTCCTCTGAGACCCAATAGTCCGATTTCAACCAAAATTGGGTCACTTGTTGATCATGACATGAACCTTTGATGTACACCACATCTAAACTTATTTATAAATGGAACTTTGTCTGTGCCTGTGTGTGTGTGTATGTGTGTGTGTCTGTGTGTGAGTGTCCGTTACCTATAGTCCAAAATGGCTGAACCAATTTTCTTGAAAATTTACACAGTTGTACTATAAGCGTCTACGAGTGTTCTTAGTTAGGTTTTGTGTCGAGGTACCCCTGATAAATATCGAAAATCGATAATCGAAAAAATTGGGTTATAGAAGGAGTGGTCCGATTTTAATCAAATTTAATAGACAAAGACATAAGAAAATGATATTCAAAAGTTTCAAGGTTGCAGTTCTTACAATAGTGCAGAAAATAAATAATATATATAAAAGGCAAGATGCTTGTGTGTGTGTCTGTTTATCTGCCTGTATGTCTGCATGTTTTCAGCCCTTTTATTTTAGTTTTTGCTTCAGGTTTGGCTCTAAGTAGGTATAATTGTAGTTCTTACTCTCAGCCATGATACAATTTACTCAAAAGACTTATTTAGCCTTCAAAATTCAGTTTACGACGAAAAAACTTATTTGATATCGATACCAGGAAATCAAAATTTGACTTACATTCATGCATTTTTCTTTCAGTATACAGTTTTGCTTTAACTGGAAACAACTATTGCTTTTTAGTCTTTTGTGCCAACGTCCAAAGAGTCTGAGCTCCAGGACTATGGATTAGTTTAAAAGCTTTCATTACACTTGAGCAACACCAGGCTATACTGCTAGTTTTAAATAATTTTACAGTGTATGGCAGAAATTACTGAAATGCTTAGAATTTACAAACTCTTCTCCTCCGAGACGCTAATTCAACCAAAATCAAGTAACTTGTAGATCAAGGTTCGAACCTTTGATATACACAAAAACTTTTTGAATCAATGCACAGGGTTCATCAAAAATCAACTACAAACATAATTAAAATTTCAGGTGGTCTTTTGTGCACTTTTATGCATTTCTCCAAAACACTTCACCAAAATCAAGTCACTGGTAGATCAACATCTTATGCCTTGATATGTTAACAAAAATTTTAATTAACACACAGGGTGCAGTAAAAATTAATAGAAAGTATTTCTTTTTGCGATCATTTAATTCTCCGAAATGCTTAGTTGTATTCCAACAAAAATCGGATCTTTTTTGTAACTTCTACCTTATCATATACCATAACATTTTCACGTGCCAACCCCTCTGAAGTTGCAGGGACAATGCATCCACTTCTTCTGTGTCACAACATCATCACATCACATTACAGGCTCCCGTAATGCCTGGCCCCATTCTTCCAATTGTATATACATAATTCCTGTTTATTGGCAAAATTGACCAAGCATGAATCTCATTTTACAAATACAACAAAAACCAATATTTACTTCGCATTTTTTAAATTTACGCGTCATGGTAACCTCATACTGGAGCTTTTTGAATAAGCACTTGACCTTCCCATTTCAACATGACTATAAAAAAAACCTGAACAACGCTGGGTTATGCAACTAGTATATGAATAAAGACAAAAATAAACATTCTTTCGGCTTTCAGATATCTACAGGAAAATTTTGTTGGAAACAAGGAAATGAGTGCTGAGCTGTTACATTATATCTGTTCTTCTGTATAGCAGAGAATGTTGGACAATCTCCTCAAAGAAAAAGAAGATACTCAAGGCAACAGAAATGTGATTCTACTGAAAAATGCTGGGGATATCATGGATCAAATGTGTCAGCAACAATGAAGTTTTTGGGGAAAATAGAAACAAAAACATCATAAAATAAAAACAAAAAACATACTTAACATCAGGAAGTGACACTTGAAGTTTCCAAGGCATGTAATGAGGAAAGAAGGTTTGAAGAATCTGATACTCACAGGGCACACAGAGGGAAAGAAGAATGGGGGAAGCAGTGTGTGACATACTTGATGGGTTTAAGCAAATGAATGGCAAAGCAGAGTTTGAGAGAAATAACAAGACAAAATATCTTAAGAACTACAAAGGCCAGGAAGATATGGAGGGCCATGATTGCCTACAGTCTGAAAGGACACAGCACATAAAGAAAAATCTATCTATCTATCTATCTATCTATCTATCTTAGTCTGTTCATATTTATCTTCTTTCTGTCTATCTCCACCTCTTCATATCTATTTATTAAAAATTTAAATGCAATGTCAATCATCATCTTCCATCACTTAGTATCCTGTTCTTTTATTGTCCTCTATATATCTATTACCTGTCAATTTCCAAGGGCCTTTTAACCTTGGCACTGAAATTCGACACACATTATTCAAAATTATTGGATATAATATTATAATGGCCACTAAGATATCCATCCTTATCCACAACCAAGAACAATAGATAAAAAATAATTCTGGTGACCAATTTAACATCTATCTATCTATCTATCTATCTATCTATCTATCTATCTATCTATCTATCTATTATTTAAATGCAATGTCAATAATCATCCTCTGTCACCTTGAATCCAGTTCTATTTATTCTTTGTTTCTCATATAGCTTCTTCCATGGCTCCTTGAATTTTAGTGGCTTTATTGCTTTTGTCATATTATCAACTAAATTAAGTGAGTTAATATTTGTCTTTTTATAATTTTTTGTTAAAAATTCTTTTTAATTAAATTGATGTAATCCTTAGCGGTAATTTTATAAAAGTTAGATGTTTTGTCAGAATTAACAAACACTTTGTCTGATGTTTTATGTTTGAAACAACATGGTCAAGGTGTTTTTGGAAAATATTTTTTCTTTTGTTAAAAGTGATGTTGATGATTTCAAATAAATTATTTTGAAACCCAGATAATCTTTTAATTACTGGTGCAGTTTTTATGCTTTTGAGTCCATAAGGTTTGGATACTCTAGGAAGCTTATAATTATGAAGGAAGAAATAAGCTTTCCATCTCATCCTTCTAATTAATTCCTTGGCTTTATGGACAAGTTTCATAAAATATTCTTGTTTGTTTGGGTTGAGAATATTATTGAGAGAGATTCTAAAATTTGTTTTTTCCATTGTTGGAGTAAGAAATAAAAATGAATGTAGATAGTACACTACCAAGGTGGGAGCTAAATATTATAAGAAAGTAAGAGAACAGAAACATTAAAACCCACTGTTCAAGCATTTGCTTTTATAAAGAGTGCTCAATACAAAGTAGAGCTTGGATTACTATAGTGGACTAAAAAAACTGATGTCATAAATTGGTTTTGCAATATAAAAGATAAAAACAACTGTTCTTTAATCCAATTTGACATAGTTGACTATTACCTGTCAATTTCCAAGGACCTTTTCACCTTGACACTGAAATTTGCCACACATTATTTGGACTAAACTAAGGACGAATAGATTATTATAATAGCTACTAAGACATCCATTTTTATCCACAACCAAGAACAATGGATAAAAAATAATTCTGGTGATCAATTTACATTACAATGGGTGTGTTAGACTCTGTGGAGTATTCCGATCTCATTGGTTTAGAGATGATGGACTTGTGATAGTACAAAATTCCACATATTTTAAGACCAATAAAATTAGAAAATTAATCCATAGAGAATGCAAAAGTAATAATCAACATTAATTTAAAAGTAGTTAACTTCCTTGATGTAACACTAGACTTAGTAAATGATACTTATCAACCATACATAAAACCTAATGAATATCCATTATACATCCACCCAAAGTCTAATCACCCTCCAAGTATAATCAAACATGTGCCTTCTTCCATAGAATATCAGTCAGTCAGTTAAGTGCCATATGTGATACACGCTTGGATGATCTCAAAAGAGACATGACTGACTAGGCTGAAGATTATCCAGCAGTACATTACCATTACTTTCTGCAGTAGACTGGTTGCCAACCAAGGCTATAGAACTCAATCTGTCTTGTTAGTTAACACATAACTGGAGGGAAGAGACAGATTAATATCTTTCCCAATAGTATTTGCATGTAAGTGAATGCAAGGAATTCAACTGGAATTTGAACTCCACTCCCTGATTTCTTATTCCAAGCTGATATCCACTGCACCACAATGCACATCCATAGAATATAGAATTGGTAAAAACTCTTCTAGTGAAGAAGTATTTTATAAACATAGAGATGTTTCTAATAATGTCCTAAGGAATAGTGGCTATATAAAACATGATATCAAATACATAAAAAATATGACTATAACAAGAAAAATAGAAATAGAAAAATCATTTGGTATACACCTCCCTTTTTAACCAAATGGTTAGCACCAAGTTTTCCCTAATAATAACCCTCTAAGTAAAATTTTTAATAAAAATATACAGATATTAAGCTATAGTTGTACAAATAATCTACAAAAAAATATTAAACATCATTATAATAAAATCTTAAGTCAGTATGTAAACCAAAGTAACAATCAGTCAGTTAAGTGCCATATGTGATGCACGCTTGGATGATCATGTCTCAAAAGAGACATGACTGACTGGGCAGAATATTATCCTACAGCAGGTTGCCATTGCTTTCTGTGGTGGACTGGTTGCCAGCCAAGACTATAGAACCCAATCTGGCTTGTTATTTAACCCATAACTAGAGGAAAGTGATGGATTAATACCTTTTCCAAGGGTATTTGTGTGTAAGTGAATGCAAGGAATTCAACTGAAATTTGAACTTGGCTTCTGGATTTGTCATTCTGAGCTGATATCCACTGCACCACAATGCACATCCGATAAAGTAACAAAAACTATCAAAATAATGAAAATAACAATAATACAATTTATGTAATTGTTTAAATCCTAACAGCTCCCATTGGAAAAATAGGTGTCTAACAAATTCTATTATGTACCAAAGTAATATAACATCAAATGAAAACCCAACTATTTAAAAATTTTACATTGGCTCTGCTAAGAACACTTTTAAACAGCGTTGGTATTTGCATGTAAAAATCAATACGTACTGAAACCAAACATCCCTTTCTGCATATTTTTGGAAGTTAAAGGATACAAACAAAACCCCCAAAGTGAAAAGAAAATACTGGAAAAAACAAGAACCTGTAAGTTGTTCTATGACATCAGCCCTCTGTGCCTGAATGAAAAGCTGCAAACTTTAATTTTCCCTAAAAATGAAGAACTACTGAATCATACAGATGAATTGACCATTTTATGTAAATGCCAAAAATATTTTTCTTTAAAATTTAATTAATGACTATGTTTCATTTATAACTTATGCTCCAATATAATTTAAAACTTAAAAATTATTTTGCTAAAATAAATGAGTCACATAAATCTTATTTGGTTTACATAACTACAATATACCTTAGTATACTATAATTATTTACTTCTAATTCTAACCTAAATATTCCAACCCCTTTACTCATGAAAACAAAGAAAAAAAGAAAAACTAAAATCCAACTTGCTGTTAAAAATTATTGTCTACCCATTTAAATAATGTATTTTGCTATGTATTTTACTCAGACAAAATTAAAAAGTGACATGTCTTGACACCAGGCTATTCTGCTTTCTTCCACAACCCAAATTTTCAACTTCATAGTTACTTAATTCTCATTTTTGATTGAATCTACAAACATATTCTCCAACTACTACCTCTTCATAACCATGAATTCATCTTATATTTGCTAAATAAATCATTTTCACCATTTATCTTAAAATATCTCCTGAAAAAAAAAACAGTATTGTTCTGAAACATGAACAATTTTGTGTAGTGATATAATGCTTTTAAAAACAATTGTAATAACAAAATTACAATATTAAGTTCTACTCTGTATCAAGCACTCTTGATAAAAGTAAATGCTTGAACAGTGGGTTTTAATCTACTTATTCTCTCACTTTCTCATGATATATATCGTACTGATGAGCTGTGATACGGCGAAACAGATCTGTCTGTGGATGACAATATATATATATTGAAAAAACAGTAGCTACCCTAGCATCTACACATCGTTTATTCAGTAATGAATCAGAACATTCTAACTACTGGCGTATGTTTACATGGTATATCACATGCTAAAAGTCTACCTCCTTCTACTGAGCACTCATAGCTCAGAGGTAGAATTGCTGACTGATGCCAATTTGGTCAAGTTTCAATCCTGGCTAAAAGCAATCAGATGTTTAACCATACTGATGAGCTGTGATGCAGCAAAACAGATCTGTCTGCAGATATATATATATATATATATATATATAATGCAGTACAATAAAAAACACAACAGAAAAATGACAAACAAACTACTCATACAAATTGAGCCCATGTCTATGGCTATTTCTTGCAAAACAATGTAATATATTAAATCAGGAAGTAACGATGAAAAATATATTTAGGAAAAGTTTAAAGACCTTGAAAACAGATCAGTCAGTTAAGTGCCATACGTGATACATGCTTGGGCGATCATGTCTCAAAAGAGACATGACTGACTGGGCAGAAGATTATCCTGCAGTAGGTTGCCATTGCTTTCTGCAGTAGACTGGTTGCCGACCAAGGCAATAGAACCCAATCTGTCCTGTTATTTAACCCATAACTGGAAGGAATAGACGGATTAATACCTTTCCCAAGGGTATTTGCGCGTAAGTGAATACAATGGATTCAACTGGAATTCGAACTTGGCTCCCCGATTTCTCGTTCTGAGCTGATATCCAAAGATACAATGCCTATAAAATCTGCTTTACAAATAGTAAATACTGAAACACCTTAATACTTCCTAAACATGTATGGGAAATTAAAAAGACATCACAACAAAAATATTAGTGAAAGTAAGAAACACTATGGCTGGAGGAGAAAATATGTAAAATTACCTTCTCAGACCAACACAGATGACTAATTAAACATTCAGAACTCATCACAAAATGCAAACACAAGCACAAAAGCAAATTTTTCCTACGTTATTTAAAAACTGGAAACTAAAAGCAAATACAAAAAATAAATAATCAACAACAAATAATAAAGTAATCAATTGTATATCAATTATAAATAATGAGTAAAAACAATACTAAAGAATATATGTCATGCTCATGGAGAGAGAGAGACAATAGTGAGACAGTGTTGGCTCAGTTAATTCTCTTTACCACCAGTTATTAAACTTTACTACAAGTTATGAAAGCTCTTGCTGCATGTTTGCTCTTTAACAGTACCTTATTATTTTTTTTTTGCAATAATTATGCTGTCAAGTAGTAAAGAATATATATATATATATATCGTCTGTGCAATAGTCAAGACTGTTGTTTTATATATATATATATATATATATAAACAGTCTTGACTATTGTACAGAGGATATATATATATATATATACACACACATATATTCTAAACATATATTGCTAAATATAACAGACAATGAAAGTTTTGGTTTTAATTTCAGGTGAAAATAAAGACAAAAAATTGTCCAACATTTGAATATTTTTTTATTATGCTGGTTCTAAGCTTTCAGCTCACATGATCCATCTTCAGAGAGGCTAACATAAAGACATTCACCATCTTGGGTTGACATAAAACATTGCTACTCGATGATAACAGTCACCAAATAGCAGACACAGGTCGTAAATTTGTAATGTTGTTCTATGATGTCACACCATGTGAGAGACCGAAATGTTAACAGAACCATATGTCTAAATGCAATGTAATGCGTTGTGACGAGATTGAAATATGAGTTTACTAGCAGTATAGCCTGGCGTTGCTCGGGTGTAATGAAAGCTTTAAAACTAATCCATGGTCCTGGAGCTCAGTTTCAGCCTAAAGAATATTTGTGTGAAGTTTGGTGAGAATCGGATAAAAATTATGGATTTGTATAAAGGACATACCGACAGATAAACAGACACACATACAAACAACTTGCCTTTTATATATATATATATGTATATATATATATATATATATATTATTGATTTTCTGCACTATTGTAAGAACTGCAACCTTGAAACTTCTCAATATCGTTTCTTATTTCTTTGTCTATGAGTGTATCAAATTTGATTAAAATCGGACCACTCCTTCTATAACCCAATTTTTTTGATTATCGATTTTCGATATTTATTGGGGGTACCTCAACACAAAACCTAGCTAAGAACACTGAGAGACACTTATAGTACAACTGTGTAAATTTTCAAGAAAATTGGTTCAGCCATTTCGGAGTCTATAGGTAACGGATACACACACACACACAGACAAAGTTCCATTTATAAATAGGTTTAGATTTAGATTAAGTGTGGGTTTTATTTGATTTAATGTAGATGACCTCCAAAATCTGAAGGTTCTTTTTACAGTGTGTAAGTGTGAGTAAATACTGGGAATTTGAATTAGGTCCACTAACAGCAGACATCAACAATATTTATTCAAATTCCCAGTATTTTTTGGGGGTGATTGTAGGGTTAGATCTTACGTGTGCTTACAGTTTATTTTTGCGTATGATATAATTATTCTGAAGTAATAATTTTTTCTCTCCTCATTCTATACTCACTCAGATATATATATATATATATATATATATATATATATATATATATATATATATATATATAATCATACCTATAAATACATACTAGGATCATGCAAACATGGATGATAGTGTTGTAGGATTCTTGAATAACTTCTCCCTAAACACGGAAAAATCAGTTATTGTAAATCATCTGAAAATACCAAACAGTTGAAACCTAGTTTGTGGAAATAACTCATTTCCAAATAAAAAATATTAAAAAATTCTACAATATAAATGTATTGAACACATTTTAATACAACTGTCTAATTTAATTTAAACTAATTATATATATATATATTAGACAGATTTTAGTCGATAACACAATAATACTCACACTTACACACTGTAAAAAGAACCTTCAGATTTTGGAGGTCATCTACATTAAATCAAATAAAACCCACACTTAATCTAAATCTAAACCTATTTATAAATGGAACTTTGTCTGTGTGTGTGTGTGTATCCGTTACCTATAGACTCCGAAATGGCTGAACCGATTTTCTTGAAAATTTACACAGTTGTACTATAAGTGTCTCTCAGTGTTCTTAGCTAGGTTTTGTGTTGAGGTACCCCCAATAAATATCGAAAATCGATAATCAAAAAAATTGGGTTATAGAAGGAGTGGTCCGATTTTAATCAAATTTGATACACTCATAGACAAAGAAATAAGAAACGATATTGAGAAGTTTCAAGGTTGCAGTTCTTACAATAGTGCAGAAAATCGATATATATATATATATATATATATATATATATATATATATATATATATAAGGCAAGTTGTTTGTATGTGTGTCTGTTTATCTGTCGGTATGTCCTTTATACAAATCCATAATTTTTATCCGATTCTCACCAAACTTCACACAAATATTCTTTAGGCTGAATCTGAGCTCCAGGACCATGGATTAGTTTTAAAGCTTTCATTACACCCGAGCAACGCCAGGCTATACTGCTAGTAAACTCATATTTCAATCTCGTCACAACGCATTACATTGCATTTAGACATATGGTTCTGTTAACATTTCGGTCTCTCACATGGTGTGACATCATAGAACAACATTACAAATTTACGACCTGTGTCTGCTATTTGGTGACTGTTATCATCGAGTAGCAATGTTTTATGTCAACCCAAGATGGTGAATGTCTTTATGTTAGCCTCTCTGAAGATGGATCATGTGAGCTGAAAGCTTAGAACCAGCATAATAAAAAAATATTCAAATGTTGGACAATTTTTTGTCTTTATTTTCACCTGAAATTAAAACCAAAACTTTCATTGTCTGTTATATTTAGCAATATATGTTTAGAATATATGTGTGTGTATATATATATATATATATCCTCTGTACAATAGTCAAGACTGTTTTTATATATATATATATATATAAAACAACAGTCTTGACTATTGCACAGACAATATATATATATATATATTCTTTACTACTTGACAGCATAATTATTGCAAAAAAAAAATAATAAGGTACTGTTAAAGAGCAAACATGCAGCAAAGTTTTTTCCCCTCCTCTCCCAGAGCAGTTATGGCTATAACACCATAGCCAAATTTGGTTATTGCTCTTTATCAGATTGCATGATGCCAATACCTCTGTGTTTTACCACCTTACACTCATCCAGGTTATAAATGTTCTGGTGTAGTTTAGCCTGGTATTCCAGTGGCCTGACAATTGCACTAAAATACATGAAACTCAAGTTGTGGCCAGTTTCAGGTTAAAGGAACAACCAAAATGTTAATTATATTTAGCTCTATCACCTTGCGTGGTATTGAGCACTTTTTTATTTTGGGGTACCATTAGTAGTTCTTTGCTACTAGTTCCCTATGTATAATATATATATATATATATATATATATATATATACGCATCACTCATTCAGTAATGAATTAGAGCGCTCTGGCTTTTGAGCGTGTATAATGATAATATACATGCTAAAAAGTCTGCCTACTTCTATCACGTGCCCGTAGCTCAGAGGTAGAATCGCCGACTGATGCTGATTCGGTCGGGTTTCAATCCTGGGTAAAATAGCAATCGGATGTCTAACCGTACTGATGAGCTGTGAT
Organism: Ascarosepion bandense; assembly: GCA_037127315.1. Taxonomy (NCBI): domain Eukaryota; kingdom Metazoa; phylum Mollusca; class Cephalopoda; order Sepiida; family Sepiidae; genus Ascarosepion; species Ascarosepion bandense. The sequence continues at coordinate 222,301 of JBBBDQ010001972.1, forward strand.
ACTGCGAAACAGATCTCTCTGCGGATGACTATATATATATATATATATATATATATTGAAAAGAGAAATAGAAGTGTAAGCGTAAATATAAGTAATGGTAAATCTCCATTCCAGAAATTTAGACAGAAAATATATCAAGACTTTTGGTCAGTGTAAGAGTTTATAAACAGTTAAGAAGAAGCCTACAAAAACTTTGTTGA